>APFE030355717.1:24844-39750 GCA_000404065.3 Pinus taeda
GGAAACTTATCTTTAATAGTGAGCTTGTTGAGCTCCCTATAATACGGACACATGCACCATGATCCATCCTTCTTGTCCACCAATACTACTGGAGCAGAGAAAGAACTTTGACTAGGTTGAATTATACCAGCCTCTAGCATTTCTGTAACCATATATTCAATTTCACTCTTTTGGGCATAGGGATATCTGTACGGCTTGATGTTTGAAGTAGAACACTTCTTGGAATCAAATGAATAGCATGATCATGATCATGAATAGGTGGGAGGCCTTTGGGAGTCTCAAATACCTTGGATTGATTGTCCAAGACTTTTTGGAGATATGGAGAAATAGATGATTCCGATGTGGAGACATCTAGCAAACATAATTGTGCAATTACACCTCTTTGTTCCTTTTTTAGAAGCTTTATCATACCGTTAGAGCTGATTATCTTTCCTGGTTTCCCTACAATACCCCTTAATTCAACTCCCTTTGCTTCCGCAGAAAATTTCATGAAAAGTTCTTGAAAATTAAAAGCTATTGTACCCAAGGATTGTAGCCATTGGACTCATAATACAACATCAGCACCTCCCATTGGAATGGAAAGCATTGGGCTAGTCAATACATATTCTCCCATGGGTAGCTTGATATTGTAGGAATTTGCAGGGTAAGTTCCTCAGACAGAACACCAAAAGGACACCGCTCACAAATAGATCACAGATCAATACACCAGTATTTTGACGTGGTTAAAACCCTCAAAGAGGGAAACAGTCCACTGCCTGTGCCAACGTGGCCACTACAGGCAATTTATTAATAAAAGAATGAAAATTTACATAAGCTTCTCTCATGCACGGTTGACCTACAAATGACCCTCCATGCGCTTTAAATAGAATTCATGGACCAATTGGGTGTCGAGCCACGGATCAAGTGTCGGTAATACCGAGGAGAGAATGAACTGTCGGATCACTACATATCGTGACCGTCGGATTGTAAGTTACAAATGTACATGTTAAAGAAACACACTTTACCTAAATCTATACTAGACCAAGTTATACTTAACTATTTCTACGTGTCGGAATATCCTAACATCCCCCCTTAATAACAACTTGGGATAGGATTGAAGGATTTACAAATATGACACAATAGGAGAAGGAAGGAGGCACTAGAGCCTATCCCCACTTAGTGACAACTTCCTGAACTCCAACCATAAATCGAAGTTTAGTGAACTTCGCCTCTGTGAGAGCCTTTGTGAAGATGTCTTCAACTTGATCATCTGTTGAACAATATTGCACTTCAAGAACATGGTCATGAATGAGCTTTCTGATGAAGTGCATGTGTAGTTCAATGTGTTTGCTATGCTGATGTTGAACTGGATCTTTGCATAGTTGAATGGCACTTTGATTATCACACCAAAGTGTAGTCAAATACTGCTGCTGAAAGCCAAACTCTGATAGGATCTGACGAAGCCACAAGGCTTCCTTACTAGCTTCTATGGCACCATGATACTCTGCTTCTACTGAAGAAAGAGAAATGGCACCTTATTCGGATGACATATGTTGTCATGTTGTCAAAATTATTATAAGTGTGTGATCATAGTCAAATTTCATCACCATTCACATCGATATCACTAATCTCATAGTTAGCCATTTTCGAAAAAACTTCCCCACCAAGAAACCTAGCTTCACTCGGCCTCTCCTGAGTTTCACACTGCGTAGTCTCAGTCCTCTATTTGTGACCTTGTTTCTTGGCACTACATAATCCATAATAACTACCTCTCAGGATTTTTGCACTACATAGTTTTTGTGCCCAAGCCCCAACCCTCACCTCTATAATTTTGCAATCATGTCCCGAGCCAACTTGAACTGCACACTTTGCATCCTCAAGCCTCAAACTCATCCCGTGAGCCCTTGAAATGTGTAATTTTGTAGTTTCCCAACCTTTCTTGACTCCTAAAACTATATAGTTAGCTCTCCCTCGGACTTACTTGAACTGCACACTATGTAGTCTCAGGGCTCAAGATTTTCCCTTGATGGCTAGAACTACGCATTACATAGTCATTTAGTCCCTATTCCCAACTTGTCACTTGTTTTAGGCTCAAACGATGGAGCATAATGCTTCATATTAGACTAGGGGGTTTTCGGATTAATGTTGTCTCATAATGAGTGAGTTGCAAGAATAGGTGCATTATCATGTCATGAAAAGTGTTGGGCCTTTATCTTATCTAATTTTACTCGAAATATTTCATGTTGTTGTTTGGATAAATGATTACTTTCGAGAGTATTCATTACTTCCTTTGTTTTATCATGATTAAAATATTATTAATAAAGGTTTGTCTGTTGTAGGTTTAAAATTGATTTGATCATGATTTTATACAAGCTATGGACCTGCGTTTACCTACCTGTACCATGCAATGGATTCCTGCACCATTTTATGGTTTCCTGCACTGTTGGGCATGGAATCCCCCCACAGCATGTTTTGGGGCTCAAGGCCCAAGTTTTGAGTGATATTGTTGTAAAGACTCTACAAATTGCAGGCGCGGAGTGGGAATTGTATGTTAGAGTCATAGGGATGTCTGCCCTAAGTTTTGAATGTAGTATCGACCTACCCATGGTCCACGGACCATGGGATTGTATAAATAGAGCAAGGCTCTAAGTTGTAAAGGAGTCAAGCAATGAATTAATAGGAATGGATAGAATAAGATAGGAAAGCATAGAGTGAGAGTCGAAGTGTCTTGGGTCGTAGTAGTAGGAAAAGGCTCTACAGTTGAGTGCGTAGAGGCCTAGTAGAGTCCGCAATTGAGTGCATGGACCCTTACAACTGAGTGCGTAGGGTAGTGTCGAGTCTGTAACTGAAGGAAGAGAATAATTAAAAAAAAAATGTTACCAATTTTGTGTATCTATTCTGAGTTATTACATGTTTCATATTACTTGCAATTACACTGCTTATTTACTACACGCATATATGAATTGTGAATATTGTTAAGTATAACTGAAAGTGTACAAATAAGCTCAGTTAATCACATAATATCAGGCTATAAGTAATGACTTGGGTTATAACACTATTCAACCCCGAGTAAGGTTGCACGAAGGCAACATCTCAGGCTATGAGGTACGGGTAAGTGTGTGTAGTGACGTGTGCATTGGGTCAAACCGCAGACCATTGAAAATCATCAGACATCTCCAAGGTACAGAAACCTGGTTCTAGCACCCTCCCATACTATTTCAGGTGAGACCTCAGTCCACGCTCCACGGACTATTTTTGAAAGGGCCAATAGTACTGGGATTTGTTTAGCTAAATCATCTCTAAACCTGGGTCAGGCCCCACTAAGTCAACAAATGGTTCTGTTTCCAGGACCAGGATCTGCATAAGGGATGTCTGATGTCATGTCACTAGAATCCGATAAAGAAAGAAATTAAAAGGTGGTTGGATAGAAAGATTCATGAGTTCGTGGCGCAGGAAAATAGGAATCCATGGGTATCAAAGGAACAGTGGTTAGAGCACTACATGTATATGGAAATCCACGAGACTTTCTTTTCATCCTTCCCCTCTGAGTTGTATCAACAGATCGCAAAGCTAGTAGATAGTCAAGGGAGGTGTAGGCTCGACAAACCAATCGTGTGGACTTCAGAATTGGTATGCAGACTAGAAGCATCGAAAGATAAGATCACGTGAGCTATGGACCATTGGCTTGATTGAATCATAGGAGGGTTCATCAGCGAGTTCACAGTAGACATGTCAATTAGCTATAGTGAGGTAGAGTGATGTTTCCTCAAAGGACCACGAGGTAAGTACATTAAATCCTTCAACACCTGGATTAAAATGCTACTATGTGAAAAGCAAGTTATGCGAATAAATTAATGTTTGGGACTATGCGAAATGGGAAGATCTATAGAAGTAGCGAAGAATTAGAGACTAGTCCCTTGATTTCACCCTCGAGAGAAAGTGAGGAGGAGCTTGCAAAAGTTTCTATGAGAAGCACGAGCAGTTTGATAAGGCAACGAATTCCGCTCATACTACCCCCACCGACACCACCACCGGTTTCACCATCATCACCTCTATCTCCGCCCACACCACCTCCGCCATCAACACAATTCAGTATGGCAAGCACAATAAAATTGTTGGTATTCAAAGGAGTAGAAATGAAGATCCGAACCAATTTTGGTACATGGTAAAGGAAGTATGGGAAGTGCAAGGGGTTATGGATGACAACATAAAAAAGGTGACAATGGTAAGCATGTTGCAGGACTGTGCACTGATGTGGTACATTAAGCACTCTAATGAAAATCCAAATGTGGGGATCATAGAAATCCAAGTTGCGCTGAATAGGGAGTTTAGTAGGCCAAAGTCAGAGACGCAGTGGATTATTGGGTTCAAGGAGATCGCGATGCTTCCAGGCGAGACCCCCTAGGAACTAGATCAGAGGCTGAAGGGAATGATTCACGAAGCCAACATGACCTTGATGGACGCACATCATCGTGCATGGTTTGTAGCATCCCTAACACTGGATCTGAGGACGACGTTGTCATAGCATAAGTTATCCACCCAGGCCGAAGCATTGGAGATTGCAATGAGATTGCATGAGACCCCTATACAAGATCCTATCTTGGGAGTTCAAGAAATCCACATGCAATTGAATAATTTATGTCTAGAAATGCAAAGTTTAAAACAGGACAGAACAACTCGTGCTAAGATGCGCAAGGAGGTATGGTGCATAAAATGCAAGGGACAGGGACATGACAAGGATCAATGTCCATTCTTCGCAAACTATTTGGCAGCAGAAGGGCTGATGTCGTTAAGACCGAAGGCACAAGCAAGGCCGAGCATGACGCCTGCATTATGGTGCACGATCTATCATATAGGAGGAAAACATGCTACAGACAATTGTCACCTATTACAGAAGTATACGTAGACATCCCAATTATTGTTCTGCAATTTTTGCAGGTTGGTAGGCCATGATGAGTGCACCTACAGAAGTTATGAGCTAATGATGGATCAGACCCCTACCTATAGGGTTTAGACTGAAACACGAGCCCTCAATCAAAATATAGGGATGGCGCGCACTGGATTTCAGGGGCACGGACGAGGTTGAGGTGGAATGGGACTTGGAAGAGGTCATGGAAAATTAATTTGTTACAATTGTGGAGGGTTGGGACACTATGCCCGTGATTGTACAAATCCAACGAGAGCATCATGTTTGTATTGTACTTAGTTCGACCATGAGATGGAGGATTTCCCTACACTGATAGTGAGGTTGCACAATAAGGGAATAATCTAGCCTCCCCTGACTCAGAATCTGCAAATGATGAGGTCTGAGCCGCACGAAGAGGACTCGAGTGTGAACATTTTGCTTCAAAGCAGTATCACAAAAAGAGATGACAAAGTTAAGTAGCCTGAAGAAAGTGTGTGTCTTTGCAAGGCGCCTACAAAGGAACCTGAATTTGATTTGGAGTGTGTGAAGGAGACATTCATGGAAGCTAAGAAGAGCTTTTCAGAGGCCTCCACTTTAGGTAATAAGGATCAACTAGAACTAGAGATGGATCCTTCAATGCTCACTACCTTTCTGGAGACATGTATGAAGTCGTTGCATGAAAACAAGGCTGTGAAAGGACTGTAGGAACTTATCACTAGGTGCAGTGGGTCAGGAGAACCACGCGTAATCTGGAAGCTCGGGAAAGATATATCGCGAACAGGAAGGGAAATGAGATTAACTGCGAAAATTGATGAGTATGAAATGGATCTAGGATTGGACACGAATGTACTGCCAAAGTAGACATGGGAATGCATGGGTAGGCCCGCGTTGCAGTGGTCTCTTATTCAATCGTGAATGGTGAACCAACAAAATATCTTACCCATGGGAAGATTACAAGGAGTAACGGTGGATATTGAAGGTGCGATCACACTAGCGGCTTTTGAAGTGATAGAGATTATCGACAATAGCAATCCCTATCCCACGCTACTAGACATAGACTGGGCCACTGATATGAATGGAGTCATAAACCTAAAGAAGTGCAAAATGATTTTTGAGAAAAAGTCACCACGCATAGTAGTACCACTAGATCCTGCCAAAGGAGCGCGATATACAGAACCGATGCATGACGATGATAGTGATGACGATCTTGATTGTATCTACAAGATAACCATGCAAGAGCAAGATTGGGTGAATCCAACAGTAGATGCTAGGATTTTGTGGGAGCATGACAAAACTGCACTTCAGATTCGGACGAGGAAGTAGAATGATGGCAGAACCGGTTACACGAGGTAGCTATGCTAAATTGCAACATGATAATAAGGTCATTACGCTATGTAGCAACAAAGATAAGGGATCTGCCCATGTATAACAGGTTGACATCGGTGGAGGAATTATTGAACAAATTTGAAAACGAAGTGCCAGAACAATAGCGGTTCGATGCTCTGAAATGGACACTGTGCGCTACGCCTGCAAGGTGGTGGGGTACACACCAACAGAGTTTTGGGAACTGGTGCTAATGCAGAAGGATGATGTACCTACGATTTGGGAAACTAAATTTACAACTAATAGACAAATATGATGGATGTGATGATCCACGTTCACACCTCGTGAAATGGACCAAGGCCTACGGGGAAGAGCCACATCTTAAATGGGTGCATTTGTTCTATCATACCCTAGACATCATACCCATGAACTGGTATACTGAGATAGAGCTCTGCCATGGTATGATCGAATGGGACATCCTATGTGAGAGATTTCTGTTAACCTTCACGTTTGAAGATTAGTTGTGGGATACTATTGATGATGCACTACAAGCAGTAAAAGTAGCTATTTTAAAATACCTCAGGAGCCAATGGAAGTGCTTCAGCCTAAATGGGCGACACAGCTGAGCTACGCATTGGAATGTTACAATGTAAATGTGGAAGAGGATGATGAGGATCCACGGAATATTAACATTCCAGAAACAAAAGGATGTCACGAGGTCTGAGGACCCTTGATTGAAGATCTCGACATCACCGCACTGCTAAAAACAAAGCAAGTAAACATTGGGATGGAGGCGGAGCTGAAGTATGTCATGCTTGGATATTATTTGGATGATGCAATGGTGGATAAGGTCATTGAGTTACTTCACGAATACCAAGACTTATTCCCGACCAAAATTACAGATTTAAAAGGGATCGTTGGCGACTTAGGAATGATGAATATCACCCTAAAACTCAACGCGAAGCCAGTCAAGTAGAGGCCTTACCGCCTAAATCCGAAGTACAAGGAAAATGTCCATGTAGAACTAGAGAAAATGATCACAGCCGGAATTATTGAGCCAGTGGAAGAATCTGACTAGGTGAGTCCTATGGTAGTATAGGAGAAAAAGAAGAATGGTGAAATAAGAATATTTATGGACCTTAGAAAGCTTAATGATGCTTGTGTACACGATCCATTCCTGACACCGTTCACAGATGACGTATTGGAAAATGTTGGCGGACAAGAAGTCTACTCGTTCACGGATGGGTTCTCGGGGTATCACCAAATCAAGATCACACCGAAAGATAGTAGCAAAACAACCTTCGCAATAGAATGGGGATGCTTTCAATACACCGTCATGTTGTTTGGATTGAATAACATGGCAACCATATTTTCGCACATCATTGTTGCCGCGTTCAAGGAATACATCCACAAGTTCCTCGAGGTCTACCTAGATGATTGGACTGTCTTCAAATTGGTTAAGCACCACGTAGCAAGCTTGTGCTTTATGCAGGATACTTACCGATGACAACAGATTGCGCTGAACCTTGATAAGTGCACATTTTTGGTTCACTTTGGGAACTTGTTAGGACATGTGGTCTGAAAACAAGGGCTAATGGTGGACCCTACAAATATTTCCGTTATTCTAAATTTGGAAGCACCGCGAAGTTCCAAACAGTTGCATGCTACCTTGGGACATACAAGGTACTATAGAAATTTCATCAAAATCTATGCCCAAATAACAGCACCAATGGAAAAGATATTGACAAAGGATGTTACATTTTGCTAGAATGATGATTGCATGAAGAGTTTGGATGTCCTGAAGGGGAAATTAGCCTCCGCCCTAATCCTAGTCTTCCCAAAATGGGATGTGGAGTTTCATGTACATGTTGATGCGTCATGTATTGCACTGGGAGTAGTACTTACGTAGGAGGGCATGGATCACCCTATCGTGTTTGCAAGTCAAAGATTGTCTAAAGCTGAGAAGAACTATTCTACCACAAAGTACAGGGGGTTGACAATGGTGTATGCGCTCCAAAAATACCGACATTATTTGCTAGGAGGACATTTCAAGATATATACTGACCATTTTGCGCTGAAATACCTAGTCAATAAGCCTGTGTTTGGGGGGGCGCATCTGCATATGGCTCTTATTGTTTTAGGAATATAACTTTGAGGTCGTGGTAAAGTCGGGACACCTAAATGCAGGACCGGATCACTTGTCGCACATTGAAACAAGCGAGGAACCCACTAATTTGGAGGAGGGACTACCTGACACTCTGCATTTTGTTGTACGCGTCGCAGATGAACACTTTGAGGATATAATACACTTTCTGACTACAGGGACCACACCGAAGCAATAATCTGTCCAACAGAAGAAGGAATTGGTAGTGCCTGCGTTAGATTTTTCTGTCATCGCAGGGCACCTATATAAAATGGGCAATGATGAGATATTGCAAAGATACATACCTGAATTTGAACAAAGTCAAATCTTTGCAGAAGCACATGGGGGTGCGGTAGGAGGACACTATGCAGGACACACGACTACACAAAAAATTCTTCGCGTGTTGCACCAGGATTTGAAAGCATACTGTAAGTCCTGCGATATATGTCAAAGGACTGTGAAACCATCGCGGAGGGATGAGATGCCATTAAATCCACAAATGACATTGTAGCCATTCGAGAAATGGGCAATCGACTTTATGGGACCAATCAAACCTCAGGGAAAGATGGGCGTGCACTTCATCATCACCGCAACGGAGTACTTTACATGATGGGCGGAGGTGCAGCCGTTCTGTTATCACTGAAAAGGTTTCAAAGAAAAAGGGTAAGGTAAGGAACAATTGGTCTTGGTCATTTTCATGTTCCTTTCATGCATAAGAAGCACTTGGCAAGCTCAAGGTCAACATACATCAGAGTTCTTTGAAGGCTCAAGTGAGGCAATTCTCCATTTCAACTCAAGAAAGACAGTTAGCACTCAAGAAGAAGAATGTAGCTTTGAGGAACTCAAAAAGAAATTGATGTCTACCAATCTTGAGATTGCCCAACTCAAGGAAAGGGAAAGAAAAACTACATAGCAAGGCTTAATCCTAAATTTTGATATAGACTACCTTTTGAAGTTTACCTTGAAGAATGGTGTCAGTTTATTTAGTTTTGAAAAGCCTCATGGTATATGGAAAAGCCATTTCAAAGGAAAGAGGGCTCAAAGAAATTAAATTTTGACCTCAAATTTTGTTTTTGAAATTACACAGCAGTTTCGCAGTGCGCTACGAAAATGTTGTAGGTGATGCCTAATTGCACAGCAGTTTCGTAGCGCGCTACGAAACTGCTGTAGGTGCATATTATGAATTAGTGGACCAATTTTGAGAGACAAAGGGAAATCTTTTCAAAGGGTAATCTATGCAAAGGATCATTTACAAAGTGTCAACATTCAGCAAGGGAAAAACAATTAGAAGAAGGACATTTTTTTTGAATTCTAAGCTATATGTTATCAAAGTGGAAATTGTTTCATAGCTAGATGATGCTTCAGGCAGCATTAAAGGAGTTATTTGTCTTAATGTAAGTGTAGGATCAGAGTCTATGGTTGATTTAATGCATTTCATATGATTAAAGAGACAACATGGTCAGCAGAAGGATTCGAAGACAAGCATAAGAATGAAACTCTAAAAAGGAGGAACTTTGTCTCCTTGTTTTTACTAGTCAACTTCTAGAAGAGTTTTTGAGTAGTTGAAAACTCATCTCTGAAAAGTGAAAGAGGTTTTCATTCCTAAGATGCTGAAATACAAAAACCTCTTCCACTTTCTTCAAATCCATTATGATCTGGGAGAAATGAATGACCAAACTTGCGCTACGAAACTGTTGTAGGTGCAGTTTTTCACAAGCATATTTCTCTTATTTTACACATGTTTTCAAAAGACATATTCTGGGCAGTAGGAAAGGTATTTCAAAAAACAAGGAGAGATTTTATTTCTGACCGGATTGTTCTACAAAAACCTCCTTCATTTTTTCCAAATAAATTTTTTATGAGAATATAGGAGCTCTGTACCAACACCTATTTTTCAGCCAGAACAGAGCAAGAAACAACTTCCTAGTTTCCAGGAACAATAAAAGGATGAGGCATCAAGGGCCAGCTGGAGGGTTATGAGCACCATAAAATTCGAATTCATGGAGTTATAGGTGTCAAAAGGAATGCTTAATTCCTAGATAAGGTTGTTTTAATCATAATGAGGAGTTACACTCCTAATTGTTTTAGGTCTCTAGCACTGCCAGTTAATAGTCAGTTACATTTAATAGTTAGTTTTAAGTGTCAATAGGTGTCATAGTAGGAAGAATTCGAATTCCCCTCATTCCCGAGGAGGAATCTAAGTTATGTAATGAACCCTATATATGGGAGAAGATCTAATGTACCAGGGGTTGGAAATTTTCAGAGAAAGACTCATATTGTGCCATTGTAGAAGATTATGTTTTTATGAATGCAGACTTTGGCTTTACTTCCCAGGATTCAGAAAGGGTTCAATGGTGGCTTGTTTATGTTTTTCCTTTTTCCTTATTTGCAGTAGTATGAATGTATGATACTTAGAACTCATTGGTATGCTCTAAATTCCTTCATACATTTATAGACTGTGTTTTCCTACATGTCTCTATGTGTTAACTGATATATTGAACTTTTGATGCCCTGACTTCCATGTTTAGTTGATACTGTTATCATACTAAGATTTTCTGACTCCATAAGCCCAATAGATGTTTATTGATTGTGTTTCAACCACTTACACTTCTTCATTTGTTTAATAGAGTTATCCATCTAATTCATTATCGAAATCTTTAATCTTGTGAGAGAGCCCTCTCAGGTTGGGGAGGCTAAGCCTCAGCCAAAAGTTGGTTTGCAATAGTTACTCAAGGTCTACCTGATCAACAGCCTAATTAGGGCTAGGTTTTGTGATAACATTTTGGTGTGTCTGCCAGGAGCTTGAAGTATATTCATCCCTGAAATTAAGAAGTTGAACTTCTGAAGGTAACAGGAGCTCAGACATCTTTTTTTTTAGGCTGCAAAACTACCTTGGCGACTCCACACATCGAATAACAAATTGGAAGGTGAGTCCATTGCTAGAAGATCAGTAGCTTGATGAAGTTTCAAGATGAGTTCAACAGCAAGAATGAATGTCAGGTATGCTCCTATGAATCAGTCTCATATCCCTGGTTTTCCAAATCATATGCCAAAGGTTGATTGGTTAGAGGATCTTCCAATATTCAAAGATGAAAAGAAAGACAATGTTGCTCTTCATTTGGTTAGGTTTCATATGCATGTACGTAGTCTTAAGGTTCAGTTCCCTGAACATTGTATCATGAGGATGTTTATAACCACTTTAGAAGGAAAAGCATGGTCTTGGTATAAAAGTTTGGAAAATGGTTCAATATATTTGTTTGCTAATTTTCATGATGAATTCTATGAGATGTATAAAGAGTGTCATCACTCCTTGTTGCTGGTCCAAGATTGTTGTAAACATTCTTTGAGTCTTATTCAGTATTTGGAGGATTATTATGATGATGATGAATTTATGGATGAATAAATTTTAGAGACTCTTCATAATAATACATTTCAACACCAAGAAGAAAGTATAACATCCCATGAAATGCAATAGGAAAATCAGCAGGGGTTTACTTATGAAAACCATGTTCAATCCTCTAATATGAATGAGAAGATGTAGCAAACTTGCCAGTCTTTTGATCATAAAGAGTATGAAATTGATTGCAAACACCAAGAAGAAGTACTAGAAAATAGCTTTTATAACCCTCAGGCAGAGGAAAAGGTTGATTTTTTATGTCATACTTTTCAGCAGCTTACATCAATGAATGATCATAATAAGGAGGAAAATTATACTGTTTGTGAGAATCATTCAGAAAAGCAGTTGGATAACATATCAAAGGAATATTTTATGGTTGAGAATCAGTTGCCTGAAGGTGTAGAATGTTACGATGATCATAAAAATAACCATGTCCTCTTTGACCCTATAAATGAATACATGGCAAAGCTTTGCACACCAGTATTTCATTTTCATTTGCATTATGAAGATCAAGTACATTATAAGTTGATTTGGTCATCTCACTATCATGGTTATTTTGAGGTTGAATGTAGCTAAGAGCCTCCAATATCAGAAAAGACAATTGATTGGCTTTATTGGAAATATCATGTTTCTTGATCTAAAGTGGAAATTGCAGCTGGTAGGTAGGTAGGAAAATGCAAATAAGCTCAAGGTTGACTGAGCATTTTTCAGTAGATATAGACTTCTTTCTCCTACAGTGATCATCAAGCTTAAGCCTGAGGTGAAGGCCCAAGTAGCTCAAATGGGATGCTTGTCAAATAAATTTCTATTTATCATAAAAGGATGAAGCACTGGACCTGCGAGTCTTAGTGTACCACAAGGGCACACTATCCCAAGTGGAGCCACTGTTATCACTGAAAAAGTTTCAAAGAAAAAGGGTAAGGTAAGGAAGAACTGGTCTTGGTCATTTTCGTGTTCCTTTCATGCATAAGAAGCACTTGGCAAGCTCAAGGTCAGCATACATCAGAGTTATTTGAAGGCTCAAGTGAGGGAGTTCTCCATTTCAACTCAAGAAAGACAGTTAGCACTCAAGAAGAAGAATGTAGCTTTGAAGAACTCAAAAATAAATTGATGTCTGCCAATATTGATGTTGAATAGTGTGCAACAAGAAACACTTGTTGAGAATGCAACAAGATGATGGAGCTTAGTGGAAAGGAGTCGGCTTCACTAAGTGGTCCTGCAAGCAAGTTTTGGCGCAAAGTCTATTTTTAGACTATGTCTATTTTTAGATATATGGATCATGGTCTATGAGTTGAAAGATGTTGTTTATGGATGATTGGTCATGTTGGGAAAAATACATGGATTTGTATTTTTTGGATCACAGTGGTGTGATCAAAGTCTATTTTTATACTGTCAGGTAAAAATAGAAATAGTCAAATATTATTAGCCCTTAGTAATATTTGGACTCTAAACTTTATCTTATCCTCTTGGAGCACTTCAATTGGAGCTACAGATGTGGCACATGCAACTGCCTGAAGGAATCACGTGGTTACCTATGGGTTGACTGAGCTATTGCATGAAGGACTTCAGTTAGAACTCAAGTGGTTGAGTTCTGTGGAGTCAGATGAGCAGTTAATGGAGTTGTGTTCAGTTTGACTTAGTTGAACTAGTTTTATTTAGTCTAACTGGCCAATAGACTAAGTGATGAGTTGTGTGAATTATTTATTAATTAATTCACTAATTAACTCATAATGCAACTGAAGAATACATTAGTTAACTCAATGCATGGACAATTCAGTGGAGACAAGTGTTAGAGGTAAGTGAAAGGGTGAGTTGTGACTATCAGTTGTGCATGAGATTTGCACATGCAATGGATTGAGTAATGCAATGAGGCCAAGGGAAATTGTAGCTTGTGCTCACGTGATTTTTCCAAGTAAATACGAGTTTTCTTGAGCCATTATCATTCATTCTCATGCAGGTATTGTGTAGTGGAGGCAGGCAAGTAGCGGAGGAGATTTGGAGATCAGATCTGAGCTGTATTGAGTGTAACATGTGGAGATAGTGCTGGATACTTGTGAAGATTATTGTACTATGTATTATTACATGTTCTCAATCAATATAATATATAGATAGTTGGGGTTTCTAGCAAGATGCTTTCCTCGAGAAAATTCCATGTTGATATGTGTGATTGATGCTTCTATGTGCGCATGTTATTATTTCTGCTTCTGTAAATTGATGATGAACGTAGATGAGGTTATGTATTATGCATGTATTCTGCAATAGTGTATAATCAGGATAATCTCTGTGAATATGTGTCATATTATTCATAAATTTTTGCATGGTATCGGAGCGAGCTGATTTGTAGAAGAAGTTCTACATGATATCAATGTTGTATTGATCATTAGATCTATTATTCAGAAAGTGTTTACATTTTATTTCTTCAGGCAGAGTCTATAATCGGGCCAGGTAGCCTCTGGATTCATCCTTCTTTTGGAAGGTGAGATATCCGATGAATGCCCATACAGTCAATCTCTTTATGAGAAATACTTTGTTCTCATGAATTTTGGATCATAAGCGGTTGAGTTTTGAGCTGGTGGAATGGCGCTCAAGGATAAAACTTGGAAACATTAAGTGTGAGAATGGAGACAGTATGCCCCAGTATCTCATGAAGTTCACCCAATGCCGAGATGAGCTGGGAAGTGTGGGGGTAACTGTTGAGGATGAGGATATGGTGATTCTAGCTCTCCTTGGCCTTGCTAAGAATTGGCATAGCTACCAGGACTCGGTGAATGGAAGGGAGAAATTGCCAGGATGGGAGAGACTTTGGTCGGATCTTGTGCAAGAGGAGATTAGACGGCGCACTAGAGACAGTTCTTCATCTATGCATGATGAGGAGAACTGTGCCTTAGCGAGTAAGGCGAAGAAGGGGAAGGGTAAGGTTTCTCTTTCCGAATCAAGTTCTTCCAATGATGGGAAGAAGGTTGACAAGTCGAAGGTGAGATGCTTTCGTTGTCATGAGTTGGGCCATTATGCTACTAATTGCCCAAAGAAGAAGTCCAAGAAGGGATCCGAGGAAGCATCTGAAGGTGAGGCACTTGCTTCACAGTTTGAGTTGGATTTCACACTCTTCGCATGCATGGTTTCATCCATGATGGGAAGTGGTTGGTTTCTTGACAGTG
>APFE030355735.1:18819-33873 GCA_000404065.3 Pinus taeda
CACATCAGCAGGTATGCAGAAAGAGGCTGAGCCAACTCAGCACAAGTATTCAGCCACCACAGCAGCACTAGCAGTCATAGGTGACAGGGCCGAGAAGCTACAGGAAGACACAGCTGCACAGACACGTCATTCAACAGTTATAACAAAGCGCTCAACCGACTCCGTGAGCTCCAAAGGTCAAATTGTTCTGACAGGAGTTAAGAGCCTTTAATGTTTCAATAAAGATTGTAATAACTTTCTATCTGCAATTTCTGTACGAGTTAAAGAAGATATTTTCCCTCTCAGATGACTCAATGCCTGAGATATTTTGTATAAGACTTCTATATATTCCCCCTCGCATTTGTTAGCAGGGGTTGGACATTGGATGTAGGAAATATTTTTCATATCTATTCTACTCCTCTTCTACTGTAATTCTCAGAGAAATAATACAAAGAATGATGGAATTTCCGAAGCTCTGTGTTATTTGATCTTGTCTGGTGCTTAACTGAAAGTTGCAGGAATCCTGCGTATCTCATGACTCAATAAGTTTCCCTTGTACCTCTTTGTTATATGTTTGTTGATCTTTCATATATGTTTCATGTTTCCATGTTTGAACTATTAATAGAAAGGAAAAAGAATAGTTCCAGGACTTAATCACAGATTACCCTTAACTCAATCTAAGCTATTTTAAATGTCTTTTCTTCAATTATGGTAATGAAAGTGTAATTATTAATTGCTACCTTTCACACTATATCATCACAAGTGATTTATTATTTTAGGAATTCAAGTTTGCTCCTGAGGAATACATCCCTTTCTCACATCCCAGCTTAGTGAAAAATTCTTAACTGCTTTTCACTGGTTGTTTACACTCCATAATTACAATTTAAAGTTTGTTTCATGAAGTATCTAAATGGCCCTGTAGCTCCAGCTGCATCAAACTCAAGATTTCAAATAACCAACAGCCACAGACTCCATTGCCCAATGGATTAATTTCACATGCAGAACTACAACTTTAAAGTTTCAGAAAGACATCCTCCCAACCAAACATAAAACAAAGAAACCTTCACTTCATAACTAGCCTAAAATCTCCATAGAACAGAGACAAACCTTAAAGAGAGAGCCCTCTTCGATTACAGCTGGGCTAGAAGCTGTAATCCAAAGATTGGTTAGTGGTTACCCCGGCCGTATTCCCTTGGGAGTCATAGGGAACAACCTGGGTGTTAACACCTCCAATGCCATGGCATCCACGTCATTATGCTCTTGTTCTTTCCATTCTAGAACCATTTTGACAAAACCCTGCAACCAAAGGTGAAATTTCAATCATTAGATCATTAATGAAACCTAAAACTGGGAAAAATTTGCAAATTCAACGGTCAAATGTGTTGAAAAATGAGATCGCGCGGTTGGCGCGACTGTTTCTAAAACAGTCGCGCCATTTAGGGAAAAATCACCATTGGCGCAGTCTCGCGCAGGAAACTCGCGCCAATGGCGCAACCCTAAAAATTTGTAAATCCCCTTGCAGGGGGCTGAATTATGGATCAAAATCTTAAAAATTGCAATGAAAACAGAGCTAGGGATGAGGACTCTTATCTGTTGCAGACGGCGGCTCGAATGGTCTCCTGGATTGATCGCAATTAGCAGTGGAAATTTGCACCAAAAACCCTCCAATAGTAAACTCACAAGGTAAAAAGTGAAAAGTAAATTTATTTTTTACCATTTTACTATTAATAGCATTATTTTGACCTAAAAATACATTAGAAATGATATTTTTGAGTATTTTTGGGATATTTTCATGTCGAAGTGGGTTTTACGTTGTTTTTGTATGATGACAGGAATTGGTGCAACTCAACACAACCAAACGAGCTCTTTTCAACTTTTTCAAGCTCGGTAAAACATGAGAAGAGGTTACTTTACGGTCTGCTTTCAGCTCTTTTCCTGACCTTTTAAAGAGGAAAAGATTGTCGAGTTATTCCTCTTGGCTCGTTAAACATTACTAAGGGGCGGTCGTTTTAAGTTCTTTTGTCGACCGTTAAAACATAAAAGATTACCGGGTTTTTTTCGTTTCAAACTCATTAATGGTTATGAAACGACGTGGTTTTGATCACTTTTTTACTTTTTCTGGTCGAAATCACTTTTTATGAAAAGTACTCCTTGATCGTAATGGTCGGGCGGTTCTTTCGGGCATTATTTTATACTTTTTCGGGCCCGAGAGACACAAATTTACGAAAAAGGACACCCCTGGAGTTTCCTTTTTTGCTGTTTTTTCAAACTCCCTAAACATGAAAAGACGCTGAGTTCTTCCTTTGTTAGACTCATTAAAACCTGATGACATCGGATTTTGTCAAAATGACGCACCACAAGCATATGCTATCCCCATCAAGCTTGTTAAAAAATAATTGGGGTACTCGCCAGAAATGGTGGGGGAAAAGAAAATTTTGGGAACCATAATTATTGTCGTGTCGGCAGTATGTCGCTCTTGAACATGGCACTTCTCTGCTTTCGTGTTGGGGTGGGGATATCTCATCTCATTTTGCACTTGCCTCCGTGGGTTTGGGTAATCCTATTTGACCTCTCATCTTCTCATTGCCTCATCATCATGACCTCTGATCCATCGATGTCAAATACTGCCAATTCCACTGTCGTGCCGCCAATATGTTCAAGAGAAGTTGACCTCTGAAAAGAAACAACCTCCGTTTGATAGTTGATACAATCTTAATTCACAACATTGTCTCTTCCTGTCTCGTGTCGATGATGTGGGAAACATTATGGCCCACCTTCGATGAATGTCACTTCCTGTCGACTTCAGCTCATTATCCAGGAAGCTGATCTAGAGACTCCCTGCCGGTGCCTTAGACCCTGCATGCCTCAATGGAAGGTTCTTCGTGTTCGACGTGAGGTTTTCATCATTGGCCTCCGATCGAATGATTCTATGGGTGTTCGACTTCGGATCACTAATTCACATGCTGTAGATTATACCTATAGTACCTTGAGGGCCATTGTCATTATTGGTGGTACCTCTCGCGTCTGTTAATAGTTCCCAATATTGACTGGTAATCAGACGATGTTCATGCATGTTCGACTTCAACTCACATGTTCACATGCTTGAACTTGTACTTCTGTTCGGGTCGAGATGGAGCGCAAGACCCTGGATTGTGTCTGTTGTAATCCAGGCGTGATTTTTGATACATGACTCATTCATTGGATGGCTGCGACCATACCTGAGTCAATTCATTGATCCTAACCAGATGGCTGCGTCCATACTACGGATCTAGATTATCATGTACTCTCTTATGGATGGCTGCGACCATGCCACGTACATCATGTATTTGAACTATCAATTGTATCTCTCAATGCAGATTCTCGGCGACAGCTATATATGTTCTTGTAAAGCATTTTACCCCTCTCTCTCTCCGGCCTCATGCTTTAGGGGGCATCTGTTACACATTAATTTGTCACCATTGGTCACCGTCCCTGTTACCCCTGTTTTCGTACATTGGAGGATACATTCCGCGACCTGTGAGCAGTGACATAACCTAAAAACATTTGCATTATGTTCCCCTGAGTATGTACTTCATGTTCCCTGAAGACACCTCCTGCAAATTATCCCTGAAAAGTGCCCTTTTTCCATTGGCGCAGGTACACAGTGTCTTATCCGCGCCAATCACTGAGATCCTCAAAAGGGGGCGCGCCCATTGGCGCTCTATCCTAGAGCAACACTCGCGCCAACTAAATTTGGTAATGATTTTTGGCCAACGCTCACCCATATGTTTTTTCCTCTCTTATCATGAAGTCCTTTGAGGGAAAAATCCATCTGATAGAGGTCGAGAGTCAACATCTATCCTTGACACCTATCCTCAGTAGCTTTTTGGAGATAATGCCAATCCACAATGGGTGTCCTGGTACATTGAACCTTTCTCCTTTCTCCATTTATAAAATTTTGTCCTCATGCATTAGACAAGCTAGTTTTTGTGAGTTCTGGAGTAATGCTAGAGTGATAGTAAGAGTTTTGAAGCATAGGGAGGTTATGCTGCCGGAATCCTGAGAGAGAGAAGGTCTATTGCAAGGCATACATAGCTGCTCGCCCAACCAGAGAATAGGTTCAACGTCAGAACCTTGATTGTATCTTTCTCTGACTATTATTCATTAATAGACGACTATCATTATGGTTCCACTCTTATTGTCTTTATAATGATGATTGAGTTATATCCTTTCTGACTGATATATAGTTGCATCTATTGGATTTTATGCTTGTATTTATGTCGTTCTTTGCATGTGTAGGTGTCCATTCACGAGGATCGTGGGGATTGTGACCAGCCGGAGCAAAGGAACAGGAGTGATGAATCTTCTACAAGTATTAGCGTTGGAATCTAGGTAGGCCCTCGTCATCGATCTTTGATTTGCAATTAGGAACCTGCGTGTTAGCGTTGTTTGATTGTTGCTAGACCCTATTTGGGCTAGTGGGATCGCCTCTGTCTAAAGAGGGGATTTACCTGTTCAACAGGCCTAAATGATAGTGTGGGTGAGCCTAAACAATAGGCTAGGGTGAGCCTGAACACTAGGTCGGGGTGAGCCTAAGTGATAGGCCGGGGGAAGCCTGAATGACGAGTTGGGGCGAGGCTGAACGATAATCGAGTTGGTTAGCGAAGTTTGGCAGTTTTTCCAAGGTAATTTTGGGGTTTCCTTGTAAAGGTTGATCATTTTATAAACTTCTAAAAATTGGATTATTATATATTGTTGGGCAAGCTCTAACCAGGGAGTTGCCCCTCCATTTGAAGAAATATTGTATTATTTTACTTTTATATGAATTATTATAAAGATAAATGTTTTCGTTGTGTAAAAGAATGATGAATGCTTAGTGAAGTTGAAAAATATGATGAATGCTTAGTGAAGTTGAAAAATATTCTAAGTATTGAATTTTAGGCATAGTTCAAACTTGAGAGTATTGGTGAAAATAAATCAGGTAGTGCCGCACCTGCTTACGTGCGTTTGAAAGACCACCACCAGGATAGGGGCATGACAAGTGGTATCGGAACTACTTGAAGAACTGATGATGCCACCACACTTCATGAAGTGGTATTAGAGGCATAGTCCTCTGATCGAGTTGCAGCAAGTAAAGGGCCAAGTTGAATGATAGAAGAAGTATATGGTCGCTAGTAGATCACAAAGGAAGTTGATGGCAAGTCAAGCAGAGGAACCTCAAGTTATTACAGGGGAATCTAGCAGGGATGCTGAGCCAGACCTTATGGATCGAATGATGGATAGGATTGAGGATTTGGCTTTTGAATTAGCTTCAATGAAACTTGAATATGCTTAACATAGAGATATGGCAACTCGGTTGCAGGTTGAGCACACGAAATTGAAGGAATATTTTAAAGACCTCAAAATCCAACACGAGTATACGAAATGGTTGTAAACATAGAAAGAGAAAGAAGTCAAAGAAATTGGAGTTGCAAGGGACCAAGACTTGGTAGAAATTTTGATGTTGCAGAAAGATCTTAGAGATGCTCGAAATGAGATAGCGGTTTTGAAGAATGCAATTGGACAAATTTCTGGTGGAGGAGTTTCTCATGTGAAAGTCAACGAACCTGATTCTTATGATAGGACAAGAAGTACAAAAACTCTTGGTAAATTTCTATGGGATATGGAGCAGTACTTGGATCATTTGGGTATGTCTAATGATGAGACCAAAGTGAAGGTAGTTGCTCAATTCTTCATGAAGGATGCTAAGATGTGGTGGCGAAGGAAGATGGGCCATATTGCTAATGGTGATGCTACATAAATCACTTCATGGGATGACATGAAGAAAAATTTGCAATCTTATTTTAGTCCACAAGACAAAACATTGGATGCAAGGATGAAGATAAAATACATAAATCAAATAGGAAGTCTACAAGCATATCAACGAGAGTTCTCAAGTGTAGTTTCAGAACTACCTGATATGGCAGAAAGGGAAAAGCTGTTCAATTTCATCATAGGATTGAAACCTTGGGCACGCAATGAGGTGAAGACGCAAAAGATTAAGACACTTGAAGAAGCTTTTGCAGTGGTTGATCTCTTGGCAGAACATTATGATGAAGGAACCGAAGAGAGAAAGAAGACTGACAAGCCGAAAGAGAAGTCTACGAAACAAGAGCCTTCGAGATGGTATGATAAGATGAAGACAAAGAAGCCATTGAAGTGTTGGATATGTGAAGAACCACATACGTTGAATAATTGTCCTTCAAGACCAAAAGTGGCAATAATGTCACAATCCAATGCAAAGAAGAAGAAAGAAGAAACTTTTGTTGGAGTTATGCAGATTTTAGGAGCTGAAGTGGCTACAAAAGCGATCTCACAAAGAGATCCCGAAAGGAACCAGTTGGAATATGTGGAGATGAATATTTGGAAAGGCATTGTTTCCTCTATGGTGGATAGTGGTTCAACTCATAACTTCATGAGTGAAGATGCTACGAGGAAGATTGGGTAGAAATTTACACCAGTTCAAGCATAATTGAAAGTGGTGAATTCTCCGCCTGATTCTGTGATTGGTGTGGCTGATAAGGTCGATGTGACACTAGGTGAATGGATAGGGAAGGTTGATTTCACAGTGGTACGGATAAATGACTATGAAGATGTATTGGGCATAGAATTTATGAAGCAATTTGAAGCTATGATAGTTCCACACAAGAAGAAGTTGTACATTTACGACGAGTTTGAGGAAGTACCCATTGGTGTACCAACCATAGGGGCTATGATAGCCGGATGTAAGTTCATAGTGATGAATGTGGAGAAGGTCAAGAGAGATGAGGAAGTCTATAAGAGGTTGTCTTCTACAAAGGAAAAACTTATGGAGAAGTCACAGGTGATTAAAGCATTGTCTGATAGTATCTTGGATCTATCAAGTAGACTCGAGGCAATGGAGAAGGATGAGGATGCTAGAAAGGATGACGATTCTAGAGATTCAGGAAGAATATTTGCAGAGATTAGAGGTGGAAGATCCTAATAGATGGATTGAGCTGATATGTGAGGAAGAAGGAGAGCCTTCAGGCTCCACTTCCTCCCCCTCTTATTAGACTATCATGGGGATGAGGCTCATTGTTAGCTGCTCATGGAAGTGAGTCTCCAACATTTTGAGCAAACATCTGGGGTGAGATGGACACAATTGGCAGTAGTGTGCAATGATGATTCATGATGATGTAGGGGCATGAATTACTATGGAGGCTATGTATGGTTGGATTAGCTACTGAACTAGTCACCAACATGAGGGGTATCAACACATGATTTTCTTGCAGAGTTTGGCATATCAATAGCATGAGGCAGGTCATAGGTAAACATATCTGGATTACCCATACACATATTTGTGTGGATTATAGTCTTGGCGATGGTGGTTTTTGGGATGGTGTTATTGAGGATGACAACCATTTAGAGTGGGGGAGTATGTCACGCCCACGAGTCGGCATTAGAGAGTTGCAACGAGCTGGGGGACATGACTCTCGGTTAAATGCGATGAGTCATGGTGCAATGATTCATGTGCGATGAAATACGATGAAGGCATGAGTCGTGTACAAAGACAATGCGATGAAGGGACAAGTTTGTATGAGAGGTGGAAAACCACATGGTTGGATGGAGCCAACCCATGAGTTGGTTGAGCCGACTTGAGGAGATGGGTGAACCGACGTGTTGGTGGCCGAATTGTATGGTCGGCCTAGGCAGGCCAACCCCATTGTTATCCATGGAGGAACCATATTAATAAGTGGAGGACACATGAAAGAAGACACAAGCACAACTCATCCAAGTAAGACCAAGTAAACTTCGCAAGCAAGGAAGAGGAGCATTGGTGCAAGCCGAGGTGCAAGTGAATGGGCGGGCCAAAGCACTATGCTAAAAATGGAAAGAACCGAACAATAGGTCGATGGGTGAACCAGGGGCAAGTTTGCATGGGTGATTCGTGTAGAATTTCATAGGGAAAGTTGCTGAGGGCACGCCTACTCAAAGTATGAATGGAGGTTGACAGTCGAGTGGATAGTTCGGGCGAACAGGTAGACAACTCGTGTGGATAGTTAGCGGATGGATGGAGTAGTTGGGCGAGTGGAGTGTCGGGTGCGTGCAGAGTTAGCGATTCGAGGTAGAGTTGCGGGCGGGTTGCATGAAGGCACAGGTGCCCTACCCACGAGATGGGTGGTGTAACATGAAACTGCGAGCACGGTGAATTGGAGAGTCAGAGCGGGCTTAAACAATAAGGCAGGAAAGCCTGAACAACGAACTGGGGTGATCCTGAACGATAGCTCGGGAAAGCCTGAACGATGAGTTGGGGCGAGCCTGAATGAGAGTGTGGACGAGCCTGAATGATAGGCCTGGGTGAGCCTGAGCAATAGGCCGGGGCAAGGCTAAATGACGAGCTAGGGTGAGACTAAACAACAACCAAGTTGGAAAGCAAAGTTTGGCAGTTTTTCCAAGGTAATTTTGGGGTTTCCTTGTAAAGTGTAATCATTGTATAAACTTGTAAAAATTGGATTATTATATATTATTGGGCAAGCTCTAACTAGGGATTTTCCCCTCCCTTTGAAGAAATATGGTATTATTGTAGTTTTATATGAATGATGATAAATATGAACGTTTTCGCTCTGTAAAAGAATGATGAATGTTTAGTGAAGTTGAAAAATATTCTATGTATTGAATGCTAGGCGTAGTCCGTACTTGAGAGTATCGGTGAAAAGAAATTGGCTAGTGGTGCCGCACTTTCCTACGTGTGGTTGAAAGGCCACTGTATGGATAAGGGCATGATAACCAGGGTGGTAGGAGTGGCCTTTGGCAATGAAATCAGGGTGGGGGTCGATTCTTGGAATCAACCCACCCCATAATACACTATGACACAACAGTGTTGTGGGGGAGGGTCGCAGTGGGGTTTTCGAGGAATCGACCCCCTACCTAGCCGTGCTACTTCTACTACCCTGGCGGTGACCCCTTAGCGGTGTAATCGGTGAATAACCCCTTATTTTATTTTTACCTCCTTTTGTTTTTTATGTTTTCTTTTTAAATTATATATATATATATATATATATATATATAATATAATATATATATAATATATATATATAATTATTACTATATATATTACTATAAATATTTTATAAACATTTTGTATAATACAAACTTAGATATATTGTTATTTCTAATATATATATATATATATATGAAACTATTACATATTATTATATTACATTAATATTCACATCTTTTTAATTAAAATATTTACACTATTTTATTAATTGTATGCCCTAATTTGGATGTAGGTGAGCCTAGCAATGCAAAATCCTCATACTGAAAGTGATGTGGTAACGAGGGTGCCACATAGATTCACGTGACCACTAAAAATAAGTAGAGATAACGACAATTAGACAAGTCAAGAGACAATCACAATGATCATAACCCCAATATATAATATATATATATATATATAATTATATATATATATATATATAATATATATATATATATATATAATATATATATATATATATATATATATATATATATATATATTATATATATATATGTCCCACAGGGCATAGAATAGACAGTGATGGTTGTATTATTAAATCACTTCGTGATGTGATGGACACTCGTTTGAAACTATATGGGTAAAAATCCAACCATGTTAAGGTCTAGTGTGGCCTAGGCTGGGTACAATCCCTATGTGATTTTGATAGCTTAGATGCCCTTGGATCATTGTTTCTCAAACCACAGGTCGACCCGGATATAATCTCTGGAGAAATTAAAAAACTTCACACACACACATGATTATATAATTTATATTTTCATACAATTTTATTTATCTATTTATTTTTTAATTTATATTTTTTAATTTGTCATATAGATATTAAATATTTCTTAAGGAAATATATATATATATATATATTATATATATATATATATATATATATATATATATAATATATATATATAATATACATCCTTTATGGGTTATTTTTTTTTTTTTAAAAATTTGTTACATTTATTTTTTTAATTTTGGGTTTTTCTTGTTTTTTAATTTTTTATATTTATATTTTTACTTTTGTTATTTAATTTTAAATTATCTTTTTCCGATATTATATTTAATGGTTTATATTTTTACTTTTATTATTTTTAGCCCTTTTTTAGTTTATGATTTAATTTTGTTTCTTTAAATGTTTGTTTTGTTTTGTTTTTTAATTTAATTTAATTTATTTATTACTATAGGTGTTGGGTCGATATTTGACTAGCAACCCGACCCCAATATGTGTCAATTTGATAGTTGATTTTTTTGTTTTCGTTACAATGAAAAATGTTGGAATTTTAGCCCAAAAATAATGTTGATACGACATCAACACTTTTGGTTTTGGGGTGTTTTTTCATGTTTATTGCACAAAGATTTTAGTTTTTGGTTCCATTGTTAAAAAAAAAAAAAATTCATAAAAAGAAAACGTTGATGTAACATCAAGTTGTATCACCACTTTTTGTTTCAGGGTGGTTTTTCATGTTTGTTGCACAAAAAAATTGGTTTTTAATATTGTTGCAATTTTTTTGGAATTTTAATCCAAAAAAGAGTGTTGATGCAAGATCAACACTTTTCATTTTCAGGGTGTTTTTTTCATGTTTTTTGCACAAAAATAGGGTTTCTTGGGTTAGAGTTCTCGTTTTGAGGTTACAATTTTTGTTAAGATGGTATCATTGTTTAATTCCATCCATAGTTCTAGAAGTTGTAATTAGACTACAACATTTCACACATACAGTCTCAAAGGGATTCATATATGCACAAGTTTTTGTCATTAGTCCTTGTAAATGCTGCAAAATTGATATAGAAAATCGAAAGTTAGCAACTTGAAATCAAATGTCTTTCTATATTTCTCTCTCTATCTATATCTATATATACATATATAACTATAATATTATAGAGTTTACTATTCATGCTCCACTCATTGAAGAAACCATTTTTCTCAGACTTTCCACTTTCTTCTCTAATTTCAATGAACATATGAACATCAATTTTGAGTCTAGAAAACTCTGTCTTGTTTTTTAACTATATCTTTTTAGCAAGATGAGTAGGAAAATGTTTTCTTGCAATTGCATTTGGATTGAAAAATATATTGGAATAAGTTTTTCATGTACTCGAACTTGTCACATATGCAATGTTTGTAAAATAATACATGCAAATCGTATAAGAGGAGTACAATAACTTTCTACCATTGAAACATTAGAATAAATCTAAGATTACAATTGCCTTGTCTTGATTTACATTCCCGTCTTTGATTTCTATACATATTACATCTCTAACTGTGTTGTTGAAATTGTAATAACACCAATTATGTCAACTAGAAATGGATCTCGACTACGGGACATATTTGCAATCATCATATTTGGGAAAAATAGGTACTCTTTAGAAATAGGAAAAATGTTTTCTACAATGTTAGAGCTATTTTGTGAAATAGTTTTCTCACTGTCACTATTATCATACTTGTGCTTTGGAATTATTTCAAAATTTCTAATAGAAACACCAACATTTATAATAAAATTATCCTAATGTTGTTTGATAACCATTATTGGAACAAGGAATGTTATTTTTATTTCTAAATTCTTATTTGTTAAATCTATGCGAAGTATTGGTCATGTCTTATTTGCTTTGTCCAAAAAATTTTGACATGTAACTAACATAATGCCATGGAAAATGCTTCATGTTATGTTGTTAGTGATATATTTGATTAATAATGGAATAAACTCTATTTTTTCTTCCTAGTCATGAGCATTGAATTGAAATTAATTCAAGAAAGCAAAAAGAAATTTGATATACAATTAGCTAAACTTGGGTAAAATTACCGTTTGTCTCTGTTTCTTCTCTATTTTATGCTCCTTTTGCTATGCCTCCTATGATAATTCCTTCTGTAGTTCTTTCTATTTTCATTTCTACTTCTCCATCCATGTCTATCGTCACATAATTCACAATATCTTTATTTGAGACCGATTCAAAATTTGATATTTTTTTCCTATTCACAAATGCTACACTCAAATCACTGTTTAAAAGGACATTATAATTGATGCTAAGTAAGAATTGGGATATGAATACAAAAGTAGATATTGCGAAGTCATTGCTAATGCCTATTCTAATATCAAGTTCATAGTTACCAAATAGAATATGATTACTATGCATATATGTAAACTACTAAATAGATCTTAGCTTCGAAAAATTCTAATTTATAGTTCTTTGTTACATCTGTTAAATTTGAAAATGAAAAAATGTACAAATACACAATTGTTTTATAGAAATATTCAAAGTAGCCTTTTGCTTGTAATTGTTGTCATGGATTTGAATTTGTAAGTGTTACATGTTTCTTGAAAATAAAAAAAGTATCATTTTAGTTAGAGTATATAAAAAATATAGCAAAAAACCAAATAGTTGTATGATGTAATAATAAAATGATGATGAATATAACAAAAACAAACCTCTTAGAAAATGTGTCATTATCTCTAACTACATTTATTCTATGTGTGTACATCTTCCTTGCTTCGAAGAAATGAATTAGATAAAATAGATATAAATAAGAAAAAAAATGTTCTAAAGTCATAACACAAAAACAATTAAGGCTTAACTACTACATGGCAGTAACATATATTGTATAAACACTCTAAGAATTATCACATACAGAAGGAACGACACACCACTTACTTGACAAAATATTATGAATTTTGCACCTGCATCAACATGAGTTTGCAGAGAAAATCCCTGACGTAGTGCAACTACCAGATTGACCAACATACAACTCAAAGAAAAAATATTTTTTTAACCAGCTCCCCTGAAAAGTAATTGAATAAGCATTGGCAATGTGTTTGATAAAAACTTCATGATAAACACCTAACTATTGCACCTATAAATAACATAACTAGAACTAGTGGTTACATTTGCCACATTACCTTTTAAAATTTCAACATATGTATTAGATACTAACTAATGATGATATGTTATTCATGATATCTTTTTTTTAACATCTTACCATTGCTCACGCTGACAAAATAAAATAAAATTAGTGATGTAGGAGCATCTGGCTAACAGGACAAAGACAAAATGAAGGCGGTATGGTCTCTGAAGGGGACGAAGGAGTTAATTCACTGAATCGATAACGTGCTTGTTTTATTTTTATTTTTTTATTTCATTAAGTTGTCTAAGTTAATTTAGTGAACAGTAAATAGGAACAGTAGGAGTTAGTTACTGTCACTGTTCTAAATAATTAATTTACATTTGTTAAAAAAATTATGAGCGACAAAGAAAAGTTTTGTACGGGAAATAACTGATCGAACATAACTAACAACAGTTAGTGATAGTTCCTAGTAATGCTCTTAAAAAGAGGGACAGAACATAATGTAAGGGTTCGACTATCAGAAAAAGAAAAGAGTCGTAGTTTTCTATGCATATTCCCCTCTTCAATGTCCTTAAGACTATACTTATTATTTGTATGAGATTACATTTGTTTTATGCACCGTGGAGATTGTTGGTAATACCCTTATAGGTTATAATGCGACTCGAAGTGATAACAACAACTAGTGGAAGAACGTAAGCACACACGTTGCAGGTGGATTCAACCAAAAAAACAAAATTGAAACCACATATATAAACGAATGCCAAGAAGCTGGAATTAACGAGTCAAGACAACCAATCAAATTTTACAATCGCCAGGTAAGCCAATATACAATCCATACAGTTTCATAACTGAATCAATATAAACAAAAAGATAGCATTCTGGTTCTTTATATATCAATATTCTGTTTGAAACAAAAGAAAGACCCCGTTCCATAAATATATGACCCATGCTTATGTCTAAGCGGGAACCAGACACAGTAACCCTCGACCCATTATAGTAACCAAACAGCAGTGTCAACCTACAGCGGAACTATGTATAGACAGTGACTCGTAAGACAAAATACACCGACCATAACAGTCATAGCATGGAGCTGAATAGAAACAACTAGCAAACAGAGAACGACACTACCCATGTTCGGTGGAGCAGTCAAGTTTCCATGCATCGAAACCCTCGAACGTCCATACCTGCAACAACAGCCAGCAAATGGAATGAGTGCCGACAGAACCAAGGAAAGAGTATTCAAAACTTAACAAAATAAATAGATTAAGGTTAGTTTGTTTACCTGACGGAGGTAAGCCACGACTGTAACAAATCCAGTAGATTCCCCTGCTCATGAGGAGCCAAAATGTTAGGCGACTTAGGAAAAAAAGAATCGACACTGATAGCATGGAACAGATGGCCTTACCCTGAGATTGGTGGAGAAGCCAGAGAAGTTTTGCATCATAACCCTGCCTGGTCTGTGGAAAAGTCGAGCTTGGAACTGGAGGAGCATTACCAGAAGCAACACAACCAGCAAACAATTGCAACCACTGTGGGGAGCACAAGCAACAGGATTGCACATTAAGTGTAAAGGAGCGCAGAGACATAACCACTAATCACCATCACATAACAAAAATCAACACTTGACCTGAACAGAAAAAGAGCCAAACCTTACTAGATTGAAATAACCCTTTCCGGACGAGTGGGAGAGGTTGAATCTTAAACCAGGGGAACACAATGACAAAATCCACATTGAAACCATGAAGAGCCACCAGGAGCACATAGCTCACATGACTGGAAGAATGACAGGGTGAATAGCCTGGGCGTGAATTCGTGAACACCTATACCAAGGCGAGCTCGGGGTATCCTCAAGAAGGAACAGTTGTCACATATCCAAGGACCAACGTACCAATTACAAGACCCATCATAAATTCAGCGCCGATTAATCGATAAAAAAATATCTGTTAATCATTAATTGTCTGTACACCCACATCAGCATACATTATGTTATGTGTGGAGCATGATTGTTTAGAGGTCTTTGTTTCAGCCGAATGTATACCCCAGGAAGTTTTGTACACCCCTCCACGCTGGGGGGTGCGGGGGGGACTTGTCCCCCCCATGGGGGTCCGGGGGGGCCAATCCCCCCCGGCTGGGGGGTCCGGGGACCAGTGGTCCCCCGAAGCTAAAAATAGATGTAAATTTGCCTTGTAAAAGTATATTAATTTCT
>APFE030355740.1:0-16367 GCA_000404065.3 Pinus taeda
ATGGCGAATATGGCTGATGGTATTGTTGATATGGCTGCGAATATGGTTGGTATGGTTGAGGTTATGGTTGATATTGTTGGGAGTATTGCTGAGATGGTCTCCATTATTGTTGTGGGTAAATTTGGTGCTGCCATGGCATGGGTACATTCCATGAATTCTGAGCATACATTTGATCGTGTGTAGGAAATTGTAAATTCTGGTTTGGGAACAATGAAGTAAACTCTGTCTAGTTAACACTTACGAGGATGCTATGACTGAGATTTTAATCCTCTTACAAGGATGCTATGCACAAAAACTCTATCTAGTTAACACTTAAGCATTCATGAAAAATCAAAAGCAAACTGTATTTTAAATGCATGAAAATAGAGTCTATGGAGATGATTTAAAATATAACGATGGATCAAATCTCTAACAAGATACGGTTCAATGATCTAACGATAAAATCTTCAAGCTATCACCATAAATAACATTTGCGAGAATTTCTAATCAAATCGACAAAATCATAGCCATGGAAATAACACTAAACACTATGCGCACTATTCAAATTCAAAAAATGCTAAGGAAATGAAATTAATAGTATACCAATCCACGCAAGGCCCATCCACACTTCAATGGAACAATGAAGTAAAATCAAGCAACAAGAGTATTAACGCATAAACGCTATTAGATTAACATGGTCACTGTAATTAAGTTCTGAAGGTTGCAATCACATACAAGAGTTCTGTTCTCAAACAATACATAGAGATAATAATCGTAACTGCTTTTGAAAACAAAATAATACACAGTCTTTATCTGCTTGTCCTTATCTGAATCGAATGTACATTCATTAAGCAAATGTTTCTACTTTTACAATGGATTGATTTTTGGCCATCTCTAATCTAAAACGATTTCCAAAAATAAAACGAAACCAGTTTGTGAAACCATGGCTTTTTACTGCCTTTGTAACCAAAAGGCTGGGGTTTGACCAGCGTTGACTTCATAACCATGAGCTTTTGATTTGCTGTAGAATCGATTTTTCACCATGCATGTACATTCAAGGTATTGTTCACATCCATTGCTTTGGCTTTCCTATCATGCCACGTGTCAGATGATAAACCATTTACAGGATGTTATAACTTCTTGTAATCTTTTTGTTGAAAATTATTAATTTCTAACATAAAAAATCATAAATTAACTTTAATGTAAACTAACAACTATAATGCTATTAATTAATCAATTTCGATTGATATAAGGGGTCTATGGAGGAAACATATAGGCAAATGATGCTGTTTCTAGAAGAAAAAGATGGTAATGAAATGGTACCAACATGGAGCATACCCCATCTGTTGCTCCACAGTTTTTTACAACGGTTGCGAGGATTGCCCCTCAGTTGTTGTAGTTGACCTTGCTACAAGGTCGTTTTCCCTTGCTATTGCGTGGATAGCTCTGGCTGCAACAAAGGTTTCCCTTGCTGTAACAAATGTTTCCTTTATTGCTGTAGAGGTTGTCCTTACTGTTGCAAGGGTACTTGAATAGTTCCTCTAAAATTTTTGAACTAAATCGGGCCATAGCCACCGTGGAAAGTGGATGAGCCAAGCTAAACGTACTGCCAAGGTTGAAGGGTGTAAGGTCGATTAACTATTCCTTGGGAACCATATGGAAGGTAAAGAGTTTGGTATTGGACTTGAGCATCATAAGGCTGCTGATACTAGACATTGCTTGACCCAAAAAGACCAATGATATTTTGAACTTGCTGGTACTGGACATTTCTTGACCCAGAAGGACCAACGGGGTTTCGAATAATCCAAAAGAAGGTTGGTTCACACCAAGCATGTGAACCTATGAGCCACTCACATTGGTGGCACCTTACAGTATAGAAACATTCAGATTCTCCCCCCTAGGTGGTGGCACATCTTGGCCATTGATCGGAGGTATTGAGGACATGATAGAGACCACCAATTGAGCTAGATGGTAACTGGGACAGATGATAAAAGAGGGTTCAAAATGGAGGATTGCACTGGGATTCAGGTAACAACATTTTGGGAGGTCGAGTTCCCAATGAATGGACCTATAGTAGACATGGCCCCAGATGCCCAAAAATGGTTATGGTAAAGTGACGATGCACTAGGTGTACCAGAAACCAATTTTGCCAAGGATACATAATTAAGTAGCAATTCCTAATACATATTGATGGGAATGCTTCCTATATAGGGGAAACCTTCAGGATGAAATGGATATTCTTCCTCCTCGACAGTTTGTGGAGTAGAAAATTCTTACTCATCTGGAGAGGTGACTGGAGCATCACCTGGGGGTTCCATATCTTAGATAAAACGATGGTGAACAACCAAAGAAGTACGAGGGGATAATTCCAAAGGAATACCCAGCTAGTTTTATAGATTTTACTAACGCTAAGGTGATATCACAATAGGGTCAAACAAAGGATTCGAAGGATAGATCACCAGTCCAATTTGACTATCAGTGGTCAGCGAACTCTTAGGAGTCTGAATGAGATTGTCCAGAGACTCTGGGCCAAAATCAGCAGGTGACCCAGTATCTGAAGTAGGTGGAGGACGTGATGACAAAGGTTGAATGCTCAGAACAATTCCAAGTTCAACACCTTGGTCCTCGAATGACTCTGGTAATTCAGGAAATGGCTCCTCAGATAATCTTTCAAACGAAGGAGAGGAAGAGGAACTAGGTGAACAAGATGGTTCAACCATGATGACCTTATCTTAGTTAACAAGAAAAGAGAGAGATAAACTTCAAGGCTTAAATTATTTTTTTAATGGAAACTCACGATTTGGTCCAAAAAGACTAAAAGGATGTTATAATATTGTGGGCAATCAATTTATTAAGATGCATAAATACACTGGTGCTCTTTCATGTTTTAAGATTCGAGAAAGAAACAAAGATGACTCTATCACTTTCGATTGGAAGCGAGCTCGAAAGGATAAAAACTCGAATGATATTTTGATTTTAATGAGTCAAAACGATCAAATGACTGCTCTGCATGTTCTAGGTCAAAAGAATTACCAGGCAACAGTGAACTGTAGAATATTTCCCAGCGAACCGAGAAGTACGGGCACAAAATCTCCCAGAATGTTGTGTTCAGTGTATCACGTTTGCAAGGCAGCTGACTCAGCTTCCTATGGATAAAGAATTTCATCCTAGAGGGGTCCCCCATTATATACTCAATGGTCGGGGGAGCACAAATCTGTACTAGCGTTGTCTAATGCCGAAGCTAGTGACAACTGCTAGGTTTAAAGATGTCAAAACATGTCTCTAGCCTAGACCTTCTAGATGTGATCATGAGATTTCAAATGTGCCTTAGTTTAATTGAGTTCGTTTTTAAAGTTTATCTTGAGTTATGTCTGAGTGTTCATGCCTTAGTGATGTGACTCGAAAAACCCTAAATGCAGCTAAATGAGGCAACACCCTTTCAATTCGATGAATTGTCTACACTAGAGAGGGTAGAAAACCCATAATCAAATGCAAGCAACTAAGAAACTGAAAGCAAAATGATTTTTCACTACTTCACTTTTTGAGAAAATAAACTAATGAAAAATACATTCCAATTCCTAATTTCCTAACAAGTATATTTCTAACAGTCTTTCCAAAAGAAAAATGAGTTATTTTCTTTTCAAATGCCAATGTAATCCTAGTATTTAATGATGCCAACTAACGTAGAAACTAATGTAGCAAACTAGAATTTCATACTTTTCATGAAATGACGAATTTTGTTTTTTGCATAAAACACTTCAATGAACAAGTTTTTTGGGACAATTAGGTCTTTAAGCAAATGAAAACACAAAAACAGAATCTCTTTCAGACTAGTGAAACACTGACTTTACCAAAAACAAGACAAGCAATGTGATCCATGACGGAAAAGAAACGTTTAGACAAGAAAAAGAAAACTTTTCAAACTTGTGGAATGGAGGTCAAAGCCGTAGAAGGACCATAAATGAAATACAAGGAGTAAATGCACCAACAACTCAACTCACTGAGTTCACAATCAGGTGAATGGATGACAATCTGGATGCCCTAGTGCCACTAACCATCTAATGACCCAAGAAATCAAGTGAAAGTATGAAAAATCAACAAGAAAACAAATGAAATGAAAAGCAACGTTCTAGTCAGGGAGAAAATGGTCTAACAGGCTTATGGGTTTGAAATCATGAGAGCAAAACATACTAGCCAAGATTTTGGAGAAGCCATAATCTTCACTTACAGGCATCGGTGCGACTGCCTAACTAACAACAAGAACCAAAAGGAGTTCGGCGCAACTTTTTTTCAACATATTGCGCTAATTGGCATGACTGTCAGTGAATTAAGAGTGCTGAGTGAGAAAGCTAAGAAAAAGCTAAAAAAAAAAATTAAAGCTGGGACCAAATTTGCTACTAATTTCAAACTCAGACCAGTAAGAAAAGGAAAATAGATAGAACCAAACGGAAATAGTGGAACTAGAAAAGTTCACACAAAACCATGAAATCTCAAACAAACAAATAGAAGGATTGGTTCCCCAATATGGTCGCCAATTTGTGGTGAAGTAAAATTATGAGTGCAGACACAAACAATTCCTCTAGCCCGATGATGGGTATAGCCATAACCAATACATTCTATGGAATATTTCCTTAGGTTATAACCAATTAACAGGGCCTACCTATTATATGCTTATCCCATTTGGTGATGAACTTTCTTGCTCATTCCAGCTATCTCTAATTTCCTTCTTCGCACACTTGAAACAAGTAAGCAACATCAAACAACAACCGTGATAATAGACAAATTGTAATTTAACCTACTTAACAAGTCAAGAAACATTAATCCTTGAACATGTAGGATGACACATCATGTAGGAAATCAATCGATCGTTGCATATATATTGAATCAAGAAGAGATTACAACCATTGTCTTGGCGTTATCATTCTCCTCTAACAAAACTAGGTTCCCACACACTTCTGTTAGCATTCCATGATGGCCTCAACAATGACATTTTTAAGGCTCTTCCTTTTATGCTTCACACTAAACCAAATTCATGCTTCTCCTTGACAAAACTAGAGAGATACAACTATGAATAGTTTGTTGTTTACTCCAACTTAATGAGCACTAGCACACCAATCTTAACACTACAACACTAGCTTGTGCTTGGGAAAAAGGGAGGTTTATATAGCATGAATGGATAGGAAATAGATCCTCCTCTCATGGGAGAAGGTCGTATCTCTTTAGGTAGTTCCATCCTTACAGGGGAAAGGATCCCGAATTGACATACTCGACCTCATCCGGCCAAACCATTTACCAGAATTTCATTACGAAGCTTCTAGAGCTGGAAACTTTGGATCCTTATTTAAAAACTTTCCATAAGAGTACCAACGCAACTGGAACAAAGCTCAATCACTCCATTTGGCGCTAGGGATAATGTTAATTCCTGCATATCAATGCAAGGAGGAGAAGGTTCATTAGTGTCTCTCTTGTAAATTGGGAAAAACATGAGATTTTGAAGAAATGGTGCAAGAGGGAATTGTTCTGTTGATGAAGAGGGACAAAATGGGAGTTTCTTCATGAAGGGAAAGCATGTAGTGTTCACTGTACAGGTCCTCCACGATCTAGGAATGGGGAGTACAAGGACAGTGAGAAAATGTTGTGTAACACTAGAGATTCTCCAAACTAAAAAATTTCACCCCTAATGCAGCTAAAAAAGCTAAAATAATGCAAGATAAATGTTAGACCATATACCGAGAACAAACAACATGTTGAATGGTCGCATGGATTTCTTGCAATTGCCTGGGGAAGATTTACTCCTCTTTCACTCCATAACACTCTCGCAACACTCAAATAGTGAAAATGAATGGTCCAAAACCTTCTTGTAGTCACTATGGAGGTATGAATCACCTTAGTTAGTCATTGAAATAGACATTTTTCATTTCCTATGTTGTTTATCATACGCCATTTCAATATACTTCCAATATTACTCATGCTTTGATGAAGAGGTTTCAGTGTTGAATTGTAGAAATGACCATGTTTGATTCACTATGAGCGCTTTCTTTTATGGGATCTTTTCTTGTTCTTGAATTGAAAAATCCCTGAGTTTTCGTCATCAGGCTCGTAAAACTCCTACGAAAACAATATGAGCACTTTCTTTTTTGGAACTCTTTCTTTCTCTTAATTGAAAATCCCTGAGTTTTTCCCTTGTTTGGGCTCGTTAAATCTACAAAGAAGGCATGAGCAGTTCATTTATCTCTTTTTCCTCACTCATTAAATTGAGAAATTTACCTCAAGTCTTCTTCATTTGACTCATTAAAATTTGATGAAGATCTATTTAGTTTGTCGTCTTGTGACTCATTAAAATTTCATGAAGAATATCAAGTTAACTTCGTCCCATCATACTCTTAAGAAAATGAGGCAAGCATTTATTGAGAATAGGTTTATCACTTTATCCAGACTCATTAGACTAACTTATGGAAAAGGAACCATGTCAGAAATACTATTAAACTTTTGGCACACCTGGTTAATAACTATGACAAAGGGACCCCCTTGGAGTTTCTCTTTACGATCATTTCAGACTCTCTTAATATGAAAAGATCACCGATTTTACCATCTGGACTTGCTAAACTTAATCTGATGGGGAAAATTGGACAACACAATTACTTTATGTCAGTATTTTGGATAGGTTTTTTTTGCAGCAGTAGTTCCCTTGAACATGGCACTCCCTCAGTAAAACCTCCTTTTTGTTGACCTCTCAAAATGAAACTTACCATCCTATGAGTTTATCCAATATACTCCGTTGTTCTTGCATCCCTGTATCCTAACACTCTTTGGTGTTCTTGAGTCTAGAGTTGTCTGGTTAAAACCTTTGTGTCTTGCCTTCTATTATTCAAGGGATCCCTTTATCCTCTGTTTCCTATATCAAACCATCAATCATATACTTCCATCATGCCCTCTGTCGATTTGACACATTGCTCAAAATTTTTCTTTAAAAAAAGATCATTCTTGTCTCATTTTTTGTCAACTGATGTAGGGCACATTATTGCCTACCATTCGACAGATATCTTCCTATCAACTTCAACACTCTATCTAGGAAGAAAATCTATAAACATATCAGTGCCTTGGAAATTGCAAACGTTAATGGAAATTTACCTTATGTTTGATCAAGTGCTTTCATTATTGGCTCTTGATTGAATGATTCTATGAGTGTCCAACAACAACATCATTATTCACACTCTCCAGATTGTAATACACATCTTGGAGACCATCATCATTATCTATGGCCATCCTCGCATTTGTTAACAATTTTCATTATTGACTAGTAATCAAATGATTTCATAGATGTTATACCTCAACACCTTTATTCACATGTGTCGAAATATGTTTTTAAGATGAAGCAGTGATCAAGACCTTCGGTAGAGGCTTACACCACTCAGCCTTATTTCCTCTCCCAAGCTACGCACATTATTTTTTGGAGACAACTCGTCAGGATGATCCTATTATGACATAAGTTCCACATTGTTCTTAATGGTGGACATGATCATCATATCTCTTTGTTGAGAAATCACTTTGACATAGCTACTGTGCGTGGGAATGCTCAACTCAGGACATGATTTTATATTTTACATATGTGGTTGTATCATGTTTCTCATAGTCCCGAATCTCTGATCCTCTCTCTCTTTTTCCAACATAGAATTTCTAAAATATTTCGGTGATCATCTTCACTTCTGATCTCACACTTTTGGGGGCATCTGTTATACAGGAAAATGACCTCCTCATCAGCTCAGAGGAGAAAGGCATTTTGATTGAAAGATTGACCAAGTTCACAATCGTGTTTTTCAGGGTAATGCTCCCCAGGAACTAGCAAGGAGCGTTATAACGCTCCTCAACCATGAACGAGGTACGTTAGTCCCTAGGGTAACTCTCTATATTTCCTTAGGGATAGCGTTAGTCAGGTTTGGTGAGTTTTTGGAGGTCAAAGGAGCGGGTTGACTGAATAATATCCTACAATTTTCTCATATGTTTACCCAAAAATCAGGAAACATCCAGATTCAACCTATTTGAGGATATTACTATTCCTAACAGAGTCTAATGAACATGGAAAGAGCAATAAAGCATGGAAAGATCCCAAATTTTTTCCAAAGGGAGCTCATGAAAGAGTTGGCAAGGTTTAGCCTCTCATTCTATATATTTGAGGCTTGGGACATTATGAAAAAGGTCGAAAGAATTGAAAGGATGACCTATTGACTGTCGAAGCTTTGCATTAGAAATTGGTTCACGAAGAGGTTAAGAATAGAGGGAGAGGGAGAGGATATGGAGGAGTAATGGAAGCTTGATGCAACTGATGGTTGTAATCACTCTTTATTATCATTAATATAGACCTGCAGTTGTGTTGTCTGCCCCATGGTGTTGATGTTGTGATTCATTTACATGCTTATGCAATACCATTGATTATGAGTAGCTTAGTTCTGTGTAGTTAGATATCCTTATGTATTATTGTTTTGATTATCAAGGTTATATGTTGTAGTATTACTTCTCATATTTTCTGTGTGCAGGTATTGATCTAGGAGCTATCTGAGAGGTCTTCCACTCCACTACTTTGGGTTCCCCGCAACACTACACCAAGATGTGAGGTAAAACTCTTCCTTCTTGTTTTGATTATCATTTCATTGATATGGATATGTTCATGTCTCTTTGTGCTAGTTTCAGCTAATATGATATGTCTTCCAAGGATCTCAAGAAGATCCTTGAGGGTATTTCCACCACAATCACCCCTGCATTAATCCCTATAGCACACATGCAGAACATGGCTAATGGTCCAACATATTCCTATATTTTGCAATGACATGAGAGGGAAACACTGACAGGGTTTATAGAAAGAGGGTCATAGGGAGACTAACCAATTCCAAAACTCGATCATAACCCTAATGAATTGAGGCAAGCATGGGGAACCTGAAATTTTCTGAAGTACCTTAAAAATTTGGGTGTTCTTGTAGTGGCTACAACACCACCCTTTTTTTACCTAGGATTTTTTTTAGAACATAGGAAAATTATTTTCTTTTTCCTTCTCTAAGAATACATTTCTATCTATCTATGCTTTATCCTTATTTTTCCATCTCGTAGAACATTTCTCTCTGGTTATATTGTTTCTTATCTTTCCACCCAACATAACATTTCTCTCTTTCTATGTTGTTTCTTGGTCGCAGACTTCCTCCCTAGAATATTGGAGAATTATAGAAGGTTGCAACTATGACCACTATCACTTTCCTCTTTTTTGTCCACTTGGACATAACCACTTCAATAGTTTTTCTGGAAACAAAGAAGCCAAAAATAATTGCATGTTTTTTCCCATAATTTTTCCAAGATAAAAACAATTATTTTATTATAACAAAATTTATTTACATAATTCAATCCATTTTGCTCCTTTTCAGACTCCGTAAAGGAAAAGGTCCTCTAAGCGCTTGTCACTTCAAGCTCAATAAAAATTGAAGGCGACTAGAGTCATCTTTTGTTTTTTCTCGACTCTTTAAAATGGAAAAACAAAGTTGTGTCAAAGCGTCTAAAATTCATTTAATTTGAAAAACATTTTTCCCTTTCCTTTTGAGTTGATCAAGTAATCCGCAATAGTGGAATAAAGTCAATGAAAACCCCATCGTTTGCGGAGACTTACAAGTCAACCATTGGTGACTCTAGAAGTGAAGTCATTCTGGACAAAGCGAACTCGTTTAACCAGATGAAAGTCCCCTAGGTTGGTTGTGGAAAGCACTCCAACATCCTTAGAGACTCCGGTTACTCCGAACATTTCTGGAATCCCTGCCTCTATAGAAGAAATTCCGCAACAGTAACAGGACATTACAACTGATCCTAGTGTGACGATTAACACTTCTATTCCTTAACCAGTTACATCTTCTTCGGCACGAGAAATATTTTACAGACCTGACAGTCTGCCTCTTCCTCCTGAATTGATTGCCATAGAAGAGATTGTGGAAAATCCTCCATCTAGCACTCCAACGCAACTTGGAGCTGGGATCACCCTATATCTTTCTTCATCAGAGAATATTCACCCGCCCTCAGAAGTTCCTGAAGGATCGCCGAGGAATCTTTTAGATGGACTTAATATGTCTGAACAACCGTCAACATCAAGGAATCTGTCACTTGACACAGCAACAGCGAAATTTCCTTCTGCTATTTTGACAATGTTCGTCGGTGTGCCATCTGTCCCAACCAGTTTTCAATCATTGGATGGAGTCCATCTTGGGACTATTTCGACAGTATGCAACGTTCCTGTTTGGTTGTCTGGAATTATATCTGGGATCTCTTACGTTGAGTCTCGACAAATTGATCTGTCACAAGGTCAATTTGGGCAAACTGGTCCCCAAAGGAAAATTATTTCTTTGAGCACTGGATTACCGTTGTATGAAGGGCCATATACCCTTTCATTGTCTTCCCTAGAAGGGAAACCATGCGTGAGTTCACAAAACAATTTGGGTTATGCTGGAATCACAACTAGCGGCTGGGTACCAGTCCTGTCTCAACAACCAAGAGTTGTATGCTCGATACAACAAAGTTCACCTATGGAAAACATTCCCACTACGCCGGCTATTGTAGCTGTATCGCAAGTACAAGCGTCACCAATTGTATGCCAACCTGAAGTTTCGTAGGTTGCAATACAACAATCTCTTGTACCTTCGACACAACCACAATCAACCACTAGTGGAATGACACAGGTTCAAATGGGGAACACCAACCCCCATCTTGGTCAAACAATGAGTGTTGGACAACAGTCCATGGCTTCACAACCATGGCTGGTGCAATACCAACAACCGCAATTCCAGCAAGCTTACCAAGGATATGAGCAATAAGTCTTTGCGAGTAATGGGTAGCAGTATCAACCATATCATAATGGTTATGCACATCAACCTTACCAAATTTACCAACATCAAATGCATTATGCTGGTATGCAAAGACCGACTGCTCAAATGATTTCATCTTATCCTAGGTATGCTCAACCAAGCCTAAATCAATAGTTGCACTTTGTGGCAACTCTAGAGTTACCAGATCTAATTCGACTAACGAATGATCCAATTGCCTACGCCCCTTGGTGGCTGACGATCCCGCATAAACTTCCATCAGATATTCCTAAATTTAATGGAAATCTAGGTGAAGACCCATCGAATTATGTGATGACCTTTCATCTATGGTGTTCGTCAAACACTCTCAATGATGATTCGATTCGGCTTTGCCTCTTTCAGCACACGTTAATTGGTCCATCAACAAAGTGGTATATCGAACTACCTAGAGCTTCATTTGATAACTTCAGTACTGTAGCCACAACCTTTTTAACCCATTTTCAATTACCTATCAGGTACGAAACATGAATTGAGTTTCTCACCAATTTCAAACAAACGATAGCCACTAACATATCCGATCATATTCATGAGTGGCGACGTTGTCGTAGAATGGTGAAAACATATGTTCCTGATGAGCTATTGGCTGAATGGTTTATTGAGTCACTGTTACCCGCTATTACAGAAGATGTGGCAAAGGGTGGAGTCGTCACTCAAGAGCAAGTTATTGCTCATGCACAATATCTAGACTTGATCTATACTCAGTCTGGCTTTCTCTAAGATAAAATCCCTGACGCTCCTAGACCAGAATTCTCCGTCCCTCCACCTCCTAAATCAAGCAAAGACTCTTATGTTGGCGATGGTGTGATATGCACGACAAGCACTAAAACCGCAAAGTCCAAATCCAAAAAGGCCCGCATGGTTTTGAGTCAAGATGCAAATGAGGAACTTCTAGCCTTAGAAGTAAACGTTGTATCAACAGACAAAGGCAAAGAAACTAAGCAACCAGGAGGCAAGAAGAAAAAACAAGGGAAGAAGAAAAACCAGGGAGACTCATCTCCTAGGAAACGTTCTCCAAACCCTTCTGGGAATGAAAAACCCAAAAGTCCATGCAGTATATGTGACGAGGATCATTGGACCTGAGAATGTACATATAAATAAGAACTTAGAAAATTCTTCAAAAGTTCAAAAACCTCGATTGTATTGACGGATTTGTTTCCAAACCTAGGAACAAATATGGTTGCTAGCGAAAATTCTTCCCGGTCCCAAGTTCTAATGTTGTGAGTCTTGAAGCAACTGAATGACACTCTTATAATGACAAGGAGTAAAGATTATGGGAATCCACAGATGTTGAACAACAAGGACAATGACCAACCTAGTAGTTCAAAAACGACTTCAACAGAAGTCGTGCCACCCATCATTCCTGAATTAACAATAAAACCGCCAAAGGGAGTAGTACAAAAATCGATGTTTAATCCTCGTGTCCGAGCAGCACAACACTCTACTATAGTGGAGGATTTAGCTGAATCGCCATCCGCGATGTCGACTCTTGAAGTACTGGAAAATTGCCCCTCCCAAAAGCAGGCTTTATTGTCAGCAATAGGTGGGATTGACCCAACGGATTCCAATCTTGTATCTTTTAATCATAAAGGATATGACCCACAGTTGCTAGCTCAACTAGCTTCCCTCATTCAAGTGAAAGCCCTCATCAAAACTGTTCATAGAACAATTATTGACGAGGGAGCATCCACATGTATCATGTTGATGAGTTGCTGGAAAACTCTAGGGTCTCCATCTTTGTCGCTATCGTCAACAACATTAAAAGCATTTTATGGACAAACTTACACCCCATATGGGATACTAAGTAACTTGCAAGTCGAAATGGGGAGCAAAACAGTAGAAATCGATGTTGAAAGCATCGACAGAAATCTTGATTACAACATCTTACTGGGAAGACCCTGGATATATGCCATTGCAGCCATTGTGTCGACCTACTTTAGGAAAATTGCATTTCCTTCCCAAGGAGGAATTACAATCATCGACCAATAAACTTTTCTCCACAACAATTCGCAAGTTACGGGAAGCATTCCAATGATCCATGGAAGCCCTAACATGATTCATAATATTGGAGTAGGCCTACTAAAAGACCCTACGTTAATGGGAACCTTTACCCTACTGCCTCCTACGCATTTGGCGGAAGTGGCTAATGTAGGAACTTGCAATATGATATCTTCCATTCAAAAGATGTCATAAAATGATGTTAAGATGGATCATTCGCAGGTTTTGCCTCTAACCCCGCTAGAAATATTATAGCAATCAATTGTCTCAGCATGGGAGGCAAACCAGCATCAACACTCGTCAAGCATTTGGATAGATAGATCTAAAGAATATGGCACCCCTTCAGATCCTTGGTTGCAAGTAGACCTTACAGACGAAGGAATCATTCAACCGATGATGATCGATGGGGCACCATGGGAAGATAACCACCATCGTTCCGGCGACCTACAACATCCTTCAGTATTTGAATTTCTGACAAATACTGTAAACACGCTGGATTCCGAGAGAAACCTATGCAATATCGAAGAGACTATTGCCATAAACATCTCAACCAAAATAGATGTTGTAGAGAACATTCATGTTGGCAAATCTTGTTCTTCTTCCGAACTAGAAATATATAGTACTCTCTTTCACGAGTTTAGAGATGTCTTTGCTTGGTCATATGATTAAATGCCAGGTATTGACTCAAGCATAGTTGAACACGAGATTAAGATGTATCCAGACGTCAAACCGGTACAACACTGGCTAAGCCAGGTGCACCCCAAGGAAGCCATTGCCATCAAGGCGGAAGTCGAAAAACTCCTCCATGCTGGTTTCATTTACCCCGTTCCTCTAACCAATTGGGTATCCAATATTGTTCCTGTGATGAAAAAACAAGGAACGATTAGAGTGTGCGTTGATTACAAGGATGTAAATCAAGCTTGTCCAAAAGACAACTACCCTACACCCTTTACTGACCAGATTATTGATGAATGCGCCGGATGCATAATCTTTTCATTCATGGATGGATTTTTCGGGTAATGAAATAGATATCCGCCCACAGGACCAATCAAAGACTGCATTCATTTGTCCGTGGGTCACATTCACATATCGCAAGCTACCCTTTGGTTTGAAGAACGCAGGGGCAACTTTTCAGAGAGAAATGAACTATGCTTTCCATGACATCAAAAACATCGTTCAACCTTATCTCGATGATCTCCCAGCTCATTCACGAAAGCGGACCGATCATCCACGCCATTTGAGAGCAATATTTCTACGTTGCCGACACTACAAGATAAGACTCAACCCGCACAAATGTGTGTTTTGGGCCAGTTCTGGTCGTTTACTTGGCTTCATTGTCTCAAAGGATGGGATTTGTCTTGACCCCTGGAAGGTTCAGGCAATCATCGATTTGCCTCCACCTTCAAGCCTGCTTCAGATTCAGAAACTCCAAGGGAAAGCAAATTTCCTCAGGATGCCCATTCCAAATTATGCCGAACTAGATAAAGGTTATACCCGTCTGTTGAAAAAGGATGTAACCTTCGTTTGGGACTAGGTCGCACAAGCTTCCTTTGACGCTTTAAAGAAATCTCTAATACAAGCGTCATTAATGTATGCTCATGATTATCAAAAAAACTTTAACCTGTATCTGGCTGCAGTAGATACAACCATAGAAATGGTTTTAGTTCAAGAAGACAATGGAATTGAACATCCTATATATTATTTAAGTCGAAACTTAAATGATACGGAAATGAAATACTCCTACGCTGAAAAGCTAGCCCTCGCAGTTGTTCAAGCAATACAGAGATTTCGACACTACGTCCTCTTTAGGAAAAATACCATTTTGTCAGATTACAACGCCATGACTTATATATTGTCACAACAGTTGCTGGGGGGCAAGTATTCGAAATGGATAGCGATTCTCCAAGAGTTTGATTTGGAATTTAAAATATCCAAATCAAAGAAAGCCCTAGTATTCGTGGAGTTACTATGTGATCTCCCATCGTCGTCCAATGATGCAACATCTGAAGAAGCAATCGTGGACAAAAATTTGTTTCTGATAGCTTCAAGCGATTTGTGGTACAGAGATATAATAATTTATCTCCAGACACAAACATATAGGTCTAATACCTCACGCTCCGAACAATGATGTATTCGATACCAAGAAAAAGACTACGTGATCGTTAGCGATACTCTTTACCATCATGGTATCGATACAGTTCTGCGGAGGTGCCTCACCCTTGAGGAGGCTGAAAAAGTCCTAAATGACTCCCATTCAGGCACATGTGGGGGGCATCAATCTGGTTATGCTACGGCACAAAAAAATTTGCGAGCAGGATACTTCTGGCCAACAATGTTCAATGATTGCATAACCGCAGTTAGAAGTTTTCATGCTTGCCAAATTTTCGATAGCAAAACCAGAAGACCACCCACACCGCTGCAACCAGTAGTAGCTGTTGGGCCATTCTCCAAATGGGGCATAGATTTCATGACATTTAACCCCACCTCGACCAGGGGGCATGGGTACATAATAGTCACGGTGGACTATTTTACCAAATGGGCCGAGGCAATGCCTACATTAACCAATAACGGCGAAACAACTGCCCTTTTCTTTTTCAATCACGTAGTCTCCAAATTCGGCATTCCAGAAGCCATAGTCATAGATCATGGATTGCATTTTTGCAATCACATGATGGTTGAGTTTTCTGCCAAATTAGGACTGTCCCACGATATCTCTACTCCATACTATCTGCAAGCTAACGGACAAGTTGAAGCAATCAACAAAGTCCTAAAGCGCATGTTGCAAAGGATGATCGGAGTCCACAAACGGGATTGGTACTTAATCCTGTGCTCGGCCTTGTGGGCATACCGGACATTGGTAAGAAATGCAACCGGATTCACATCTTTTCAATTGGTGTACGGTCTCGAAGCAATCTTACTGGTTCAATGTGAAATCTCGTCCCTCAAACTCGCAGTCGACCTTCTCCCCGGAACCTCAGAAGAAGAGGCTCGTTTCTTGGAATTAATCCATTTGGATGAAACCTGATATATCTTTCATATGATAGACTATGCTTCTCAGTTAATCTCTGAATTTGAATAAGTTTCCTAACTCATGTCTCTGTGTTATATAAAGTGAATCTATTTGAATTGCATCCCGGTATTAGTACGACTGGTATCATCATTGGATTCATATAAAATAAGTGTTTGCGAGATTTGAAGACAATATCACTTTGTTCAGAAATAGCCACATCATACATTACTCTCGGATTGTTGTAATAGCTCAGAACGTGTGCATCCGTTTAAGTTAGCTGTTCCATTTACTTATGCTGTTTATTCGACTACTGCTGTTCCATTTACCTATGCTGTTCCATTTAATTCCTGCTGTTCCATTTACTTTCGCTTATCTGCCTTTGTTGCTTTCGCGTGATAGCAGGCCTAAGACTGTCGTGAGCCCAGCAAGACGCTGCCTGACTCCCAGATCTATAAGCCCATGCTTTGGTTTCCTTCTTTATCAGTTTCTAAAGG
>APFE030355753.1:5657-18729 GCA_000404065.3 Pinus taeda
TATATAAAAAAATATATATTATATAAAAATGCTCCCGGAATCGCTCCCAAACCAGGAGCTTCTGAAAATGTCGCTCCCGCTCCCGTTCCCAAGTAACCTTGAGTTCAACAATCAATGCCACCAACATTGAGGTATATAAAGGGTTTTTGTGCTCTTGATTAAATGCGAGTTCCATACCCTCATATATGAAATCCAATGGAAATGTTTCAATCCCCATAATATTGAAATTCTAAAAACTGTCAACTCTGCCAGATTTTGAGTGTGGTCTAAAATTCTACTTTTTCTTTAAGTAATCCAATGAGGTTGAAACCACTTTCAAACATCCTGAAACAACTAATGTTAATGTTAAAAATTTAAGGAAAGAGATGAGAATGAAACATTCTCCTTTATCGTAAGACACTTGACATTATGGCACAGGACACATAAATACAAGTGTTCAACATGGGACATAGTGATCCTGAAAATAGGGCACAAAGTGTTGATTTTTAGGGCATCCTCTAGAATGATAATTACATTTTATGACTTTTGTTAGGTTAATATTGTCTTGTATTCATTTTCATAAGCAATTACACAGAGGAGCTCAACATTTAAACAATATGGCAGAAGGATCATAAAGAGATATCCACAGAAGAAAACAACCATTTACCCTAGGAAAACCCACATTGGGAAAAACCCAACAAGCTTTTCTCTAGAGAAATTCTCCTTTTGAACAAGAGACGCACCTAGACATTCTAGTCATTTACAAGGTCAAACTAGGCATCAAAGAAACTTGGTCAAACCTGGTCCAACTCCATCCTAGTCAAGTCATTTGTCCACATAATTTGGTTTGATTGGGTCTGCTTAGACTTAAGCCTTTTGCCTTCCTCATAATTTGGTCTTTCCACAAAAATTCAGTCCCCTCACAGAGGTTTGGTCCAACACAAAGGTTCAGTGCATTACAAAGATTAAGGGTTCATCACAGAAATAGATTCAACCCTCTACAAAAATTTGTCCTTCAACATAGATTTGTCCTGCAACATAGGTCTTCCACAAAGATTCGGTCTTGCATTTGAGAGAGAGATTCATCCTTCACCAAGCCTTGAATTCATCCTTCCTATTGAAAAAGGTACCAAGGAGGTGTTTCCTAGTGTTATTTGCCTAAGCCTAGGAACACAAAGTGAACCCACATTTTTAGTGTGACCTTATGAATTATTGAAGTCATGTGACTAGGGAGGCTAATTAATGAAGGGAGAGACATAAAAGGGGGCCAATGGGAGATTATATTTCCACCCTTGATTGAGGAGAGCTAATATCTAATATCAACCCTTATGCTAGGGATAGGGCTGCTCATCATTATGGGACTAAAAAGGAGGAAAAGGGCAAAGAGCTCATTCATTCTTCATGTGGAAAATTGGAGAGGAGAAGAGGAGGCTGAGATAACAAGGGTTTGTTGAAGGAGATACAAACTACAGTAGGAGAAAAACCAAACATGGCTCAAATCTCAAGGCAGGGCGGTGGCAGACATACCTAGAAATTGCAGATAGTTTTAACATTGAAACTGCAACGCTTTCTAGCGTGATTTTTGAGGGGGATCAACGCATTTAATTAAGGACTGTCATCACACAGTACGAGGCAAAGATTGCTATTTTGAGGGCATGAATTTCAAGGTCTGACAGTGCGATTCTAGGGCTTCAAATTTGAGGGACAAAGGTCAACTTATAGTGCTAAAATCAAGGGCATTTACAACTGTCAGAGGCATGCATTTCGAGGGCTGTGACGTCAGCCTGTGGCACAAATTTCTAGGTTTGGAAATTCTGAACAGTGGTCTAATTTCCAGGGCAAAGTGTTAGGAAGTGTGTCACAAATTTCTAGGTCTGGAAATTCTGAACAATGGTCCGATTTCCAGGGCAAAGTGTTGGGAAGTGGCACAAATTTCTAGGTCTGGAAATTCTGAACAGTGGTCCGATTTCCAGGGCAAAGTGTTGGGAAGTGTGGCACAAGTTTCTAGAATAGCAACACAAAAATCAAGGAAGCTGGCATAATTTTCAAGGGACAGATAAGTACCCTTGATGTGTATTTAATGGCGTGATAAATTCTCAGAGATAGGCAAATAAAATCCTCCTTCAAACTGGTTTTCCCTTTGGGGTTTTCTAGGGTTTGTGATTGACCAAAAATAAGTGTCCAAAATTTATATGCATACTTGTGTATTTCTTATCAGCTGAAAGTGAAAGTGTAAAAGAGTAGTGGTAGCCTAACTATGTTTCTTTTGAATTTAATATTCATGTTTAAATGTGCAGTGAACATGGTGTTTGGGCATTAAACATGATGAACAAAACAAACTAAATGGGGTGGGGTTACAAGACACAAATTTTCAACCTTTCTTCTAGCCTTCTTCACATGGCTAAAGTGAAAATATATGTCTTTTGTGAGGGGATCGAATTGGTGTACTTTTGGAGGAGGTCAAGGCATTATAAATACTCTTCTTGTTGGCTGAATGGGTGCCATAAAGGGCTGGGGGCCAACTTGACTAGGAGGAGGCCAACTTGGCTTATTTTGGAGCCAAAAATTCATCTTTCAAAAATTTAAATTTTCATCTGTTTACAAAGGACATGTAGGACATGCCTTTAATATTTTTCTTTTGAGCCAAGTGTGAAGAACAGGGTATGCAAATACATTAAAAATAATAATTATGAAGACTAACCATAGTTACAAAATTCAACACGAAGGAAAAATTAGTGAATTATTACACATACAAAAATGAAATATAGACAGATTCAAGTCTCTTTAGAATTTAGAAATTAAAACTTTTATAATCTACATGACAATGAAACAAGTTTGATTATACAAGGAGTTCTGCATCAATGATGATAAAATGGCAAACACATGAGAAATTAGAACCATGAATTGCAGTTTTCTCATTAAATAATCAAAATCAAAATGTATTACATAGATACGTAGTCAATGCTACTATAGGTGGGAATTGTTGGAAAATGTAACTAGTTTTGGTCTTCATAATTTTCAATGTACTCAAATCATTATATATATTTTATGTTACAAGAAAAAGAAGAAAGAAAAATATTATTTTTGAGCATGGGTGTCATGTTCCATTTTGATGGTCATTTAGGTAAAGCATGTTCTTCACGTTTCTATGGTTTTTCATGTCAAAATAATATTTTTCTTGAGTCAAAAAAGTCTTTATCATTTATATAAGACTCTTTCGGTCAAGTTGTAACATGTGAAAGATATTAATTTTGAGTCTAGAAAGTCCTAGAAACCTCCAAGCACAAGTTGGCCCTGACAACTACAAGTTGACCTAAAGAAGGGAATTCGACCTCATGGAAAGACTATAAATACAGGGAATTTCGACCTCATTTCATCATCCATCCGATCTCTTTGATCAAGTAGTTCGATTTGAAGCTAGCAGCATCAAGGAAACAAGTGCGAAGGTTTCTGCAGCTTCAAGGAAGGCCAAAAATTGTAGGTCCAAATTGCAAATCCAAGTTGCAGGAGAGCCAAATACTCTGTTCTCATCTAGTTTGATGTTGGAGACCTTGGCTTGTTTGAGGGAAGTCTTCTTGAAGAGCTCACACATGTTAGAAGCAGGGTTTCTGCAGCTACTACAGGGCTGAAGTTGAAGAAGGAAGCTGGTTGAAGCAGGATTGACTATGGTTATCTTGGTTGTTCTTTGACGTAGTTGGAAGGGCTTCTTGGAGGGCTGACTTGGTGCTTTGAGGAGGACTTGGTCTAGGGTTTAGGTCTTGGTTTTCTCATTTGAAGTAGATTCTATAAGAATAGAAGAGGTTTTCCCCTTGGAGGGGTTTTGCCCTAGCTTGGAGCGTAATTTGTGTCTCCATTGTTTTTACTATTTATGCATTTGATAATTGTTTGATGAAAAGATTTAATAAAAAAACACAAGAAGATAAATAAAGTTCACAAGCAATTATTAAGATTACGCAGAATTTGAATCAATAGCCACCCTACTACATTCTCCAACAGAAATGTTGATGACATATAAAATAGGGTAGATACTAGATACTAGAATCATAGATGATAGGGTTCATGATCTTAATGGTGAGATCTACCATCTCCCATCAACCATCATCTAAAACTGTATCCTTGACCTTTTTTGAAGAAGCTTGAACTGCATTTTTATAAAAGACCAAAACACGTCCCTTCCTTTGATCTTTACTTTGTGCTTGATGATTGAGCCATAATCTCTGTGAAATGAAGAAGATAGTGGACAGTTGTAGGATTTTTTTGTAAAGATTGGTGGACAAATCCACTTGCCCAACGCTTGGAATCCCTTCACACATTGCACAATAACCCTTAGCTCCACTCCAATCTGCCTCGTAGATTTGACTCGCTAAGTGAAATGACAAAAAAAAGGCAAAAACATGGTTTAATGCTGCTCACATGGGGGACATGTTGAGAAACCAAGTGCTATAAGATAAGGATTGATTTCTCTTAACTTGATAATTACTTGTAAATGTTTGTTGGTTTCTTATTACTTATATTCTCTTCATTAAGTAATATATAAATGTACAGAAATATAAAGATCACAAAGAGACAGAGAACACCATAAATTTGGTTCCAACCCAGGGCAAAACCCCATAAAGGGAAAATCCAACAATCCTTCTTATAGAGTCGGATCAAAATGAGATATCCAAGATCCAATACCAAGACCAAAAACTACCACAAATATCCAAGTCAGCTCTCCTCCAATTCTCATCCAATCAAGTCAAAGTGAATGAAAGTCAACGCTAGTCAAACCCTTCTAAAATATGGTCAAATCATAGAATTTTTGGTGCTGCAGTGAGGACTAAATTTTGTAGAGATGCCATAGAATCTTTGCACATATGAGTAGAAACAAGATAGAAAACTCGATTTTTTTCTCTCCTTTGACTTCCTTCTGTCGTTTGACTTCGACCCTTTTTCTTCTCCAAGAGGTCGAGTTGACTCATATATATACCTGTCCAGGAGGGTCGAATAACTACCACATAGGCCGACTTTTCCAAGGAGGGCCAACGTTTCCAAGGTGGGCCAACTTGGTCTTGTGTTGATGCTTTGACTCAAAATAAAAATTCTTTTGCTTTTTCTCTTAAAAAAATCCAGATGGGATTTGACTCAAATACATTTCTTTTTGACTCATAATAAATTCTCTTTCTTGTTTGACTCTATAAGCATGAAGAACATGCTTTGACCAAAAATAAAATAATAATAATGAATATAATATGTCAGTGATAAAATATTACATTATGAATACTTGAGGCATAAATTTGGACACCACCGCCTCTCAAGGCACATACCTCACTCGGGTGTTCACCAAGGTATGTCCTCACAAGACCATTTCCTTATCCACTGTCACAACACTTGACACCTGGAAATGTCGGCCCTCAGGATTATTCTTATCTTAGATCAATGTACTTGACTTATGGCGGTTAGTCTTGGTCATAATACAGATCATCAAAGAATATCAATCCCAGATGCTTATCCAATCCACCATTCTCCCTACCAGTGTTCATGCACTAGGCTTATCGTTGCTAGTCCTGGCCATAGTACATGACACATTAAGAACAAGGTGTCCACCTTCACTCCCTCTCAACCAGGGAGGAGATATCCACAACCATAAGCTTGTCTCAAAAATACTCATCCTCTTCCATAAAAAGGAACTTCATCAATTCATCGACTACCTATTCTTCTGTGCAGATTTGTTGTAGCTTCTCGACTCCTATCTGCATCATACTCTCAAGTCATAAGGCACTTCGACCTTCCTGGTTCTCTGACAATCTTCATGTAGCCTTGATCAATATCATAATTGAATCCAGCATGTCATTAAATAGTCCAACAAACTGTCTCACAACTGCTACATCTTCCGCTTCTACAATACACAGGGTCTGAGGATGCTACTACATACTCTTCTAGAAAACCATACCATACCTCAATCATCAATATTATCTTTCTTTGTTATTAGCGCTACCAAATAAATTGATGTAACCTCAAATCCCAAGTTGTAAGATCCTTCATGTCAATTTCTGCTACTAGCTCCTTGTGAAGTTAATATTACTTCCTTTGCATTATAATAAAATTTAGCTTCACATTCTTCCAAGAAATTACATCGAATAAGTAGAAATGACCAACAATAGTGTCAACATTAGTTTTGCCAATAATGTGTTCAAAGTTCGAACCAATCAGTGGCTGGGTCAAAGTTCTTCTGTGTTGTTGCCTTATATCTATAAATTGTCAACTAACCTACTAAGAGAATCTTGATAATAAGCATATTTTGACTTTTTGCCCAATTGTCTTGAAGTAATATATTTCGATCAACATGTATTGTGTTTTGCCTCCAACTCCCTTTGAAGATAATGTTGCTAATCCATGAGCCCCTTTTAGATATCTGATTGCAAGGTCTTCTATGAACATGAGAGTCCTGCTTTATGAGAAGAGTAACCTTCTGAAGTAAGTGAATTTCTTCCTTTTGGTTGATAGATACCTCTTTTAAAGCTTGATTTCATATTGTCATATAATTGATTGTCTTTAATTGTATAAATTGTCTGCTTCTTGTAGAATACTTTTGCTTTGTCCTTCTAGTTCTTCCATTAATCTGCGTCCAAAATGCCTTGTGTTGGTAGTATTATTTGGCTAATCAATTTCCTCTTCACTGAAATCATAATGTTGCATCATGATTTATGATTCTTTTTCTGTTCCTATTGATGACTAGTAGTTCTTGCTTCTAAAAGAGATGATGTGTCATGTCCCTTCTCAACTACATTTGTAACAGGGTGGTGCTACACAATTTTGCACAATTTTGGTCAAGGAAGAGAACCCATCATTTTTGACTTAGGGACTTAGGAGGCAATTCAACTTTATTTGGTTGCTAGTGGAATGTGGGGGCCGCCGTCATGAGTATTCAGACTGGGCCATTCGAATGGCTGAGGGAAGTCGAATAGGTGGATGGAGGGGCTCACATGAGGCAAGGGAGGCCCAAGGAGTTATAAGGAGGGAGCAACTCTCATTTTGGGATCATTCTTACATCTTGCAAACAAAATCACTTGACTGTTCGTTCTGCTATTTAGCTGAGTCAACCAACTTTTTATTCACGGATCTCTCAAGCGGGATATTCAACCTCTACTTTGGGGGGACCTTCCGTGCTCACCCTAGAGAGGGAGTTCCATAAGTATTTCAGGAGTTCTATGGGTGCATTACAGTACTGCCATTTAGCTAGAATAGGGAATGTGTATTTCTGGGTAGCTGGAGAATACGCAGGGGGAGTTTGGAGCCATCAGAGATCAAGTATTTGCCTGGAGAGTTAGTGGATTGAGAGAGCAGCAATAGGCCAACAATCTTTGTGAGTTTTGGAGTTAGCAGAGCCAACATCCCAACAATTCGAATCGCTAGGCTTGGGGACAACGCAGAGGCCATTCCAGCAGTTTTCGTGGAGCTTAGGAGCAGGTGCCATAGGCCAAAAGCCCATCCAGGAAGTTAGGGATTTGATAGTAGGGGTTAGCCTAACACTTTTGGACTATTTCTGGGAGGATTTACAGGCAGTTTCCAGCAAGCCAAGTTTTGCAGTTGCAACGAAAGTTGGGCTCCAAGGGGGTCAAATTTCAGAAGTCTAAACTAGCCAAAACCCCTCGTGGGTTTTTTCTGGGTTTAGGCCAAGCAGTCTGGGGTTAAAAGCGTATAATTTTCTAGGCATAGGAAGTGGACCTTTCAACCATTCGAACTTTAGTAGAAAGATAATTTTCTGGGCATCGCAGTGTAGATTGGTGCCGCAGTTGGACAACCTTCAGTTCAACCATTTTCTCACTTAGGTTTGTTCATGCTTCATTGACACAAGCCCAAGTGCACCATCTTATTATCCATTGTATTTTGCCTTCAGGAAAGTAATAAAATGGCTCAACAGTTCCTCATTTGTAGCATTTCTATGGGTGTTTAACGTGTATTTTGTTTTTATAATTTGTTGCACAAATTATTTGCTTTATATCACTTGTATTCCTATTTAGGATCATTACAGTGGTATCAGAACCTAGTTCTTGGCTCAGTTGTGCGGATTGTCTCCAATGAGAGAAGGGGACCAACAAAACATCACTTACCGAAGGTAGAGGTACCAGAGCAGAGAGAGAGTTGGAGTTTACTCCAGACACAGAGAACAGAGGTAAAGCAGTAGTAGAAGAGGAGGACATGGTGGAACCCAAGAGCAGGGATGGCTTTCGATAACCTCTTGAGGGCCCTGAATGACTTAGCCAAGGGTCAGAAAGACATGCTGGAAGAGATCAAGTTGCAGAACAGAGAGAGGACCACTCCTAGAGGGTTTCTGTTTGGGGAAACTTCTGGGGCCTCTCAGCCATTCGATCATCCCTCACTAGCAACGCAACACCCATCAACTAGTGGGCCAACTCGTGCTACATTGCCTTCTTTCGTACTAGTGGCATAAATCGAACCTGCAAGGGGTGAAGACCCCATTCAGATGGGAGATTATTTCAGAGAGTTGGCAGTCTATGGATGCAGACTTTAAGGAAGCTCTCTCTTTCAGAGATTTCTGCAAGCTCAACCAGAGTGAGAAGAACAAGGGTTATGGAGGACAGGGAACCCAGAACTACGAGCTGCAGAAGACCATAGGGAGGATGTACTTCCCTACTTTCGATGGAACTGCCAAGTGCACGGCTAGGGCTTGGTTGAGAGGATGGACACCTACTTCCAACTCAAACGAATGACATAACAGGAAGCCATCAAGATGGACAGGCTGCACATGGAGGGGGAAGCCCATGACTGGTGGTTTAATGGCTTTGGCCACCCTAGGGCTTCTTATGAGGACTTCACTACGAAAGTGGTGGAGCATTTTGACCAGAGAGATCCAGAGGTCCATTTCAGAGAGCTGACCCAATTGTGCCAAACAGGCTACTCAGAGCAGTATATCTCAAAGTTTTTGCGAGTACCAATGATGGTTCTGGATCTGTCAGAGGCTAGGAGGGTCTACACCTTCATTGAGGGCTTACTTGAGCCCCTGTGTGGACTGGTGAATTCACGCAGACCCTCCATGCTACAGGAAGCAGTGTTGTGCATCAGAGATCTACAGGGGGCCATCCCCAAGACTAGAGCACCTTTTCTTGCACGAACCCCTTTTCCACGAAAGGGGCATGAGACTAGATCTCCACCTCAGAGGACCACATAGGGGAGGGGGCAGCTAGATCATGAGACATGAAAGGACCTCAAGAGGAGGAAGCTGTGCTTCACATGCAGGGAGCCCTGGGCACTAGGCCAATGGTGCACTGTCGGCAGAGCACACTATATTGAGTTTTTTTTTATTTTTTTATTTTTTTATTTTCTAACAGTGACCAAGAGGAAGAGGTGGAGCAAGATTGTGGTGTGGCAGATGGTGAGAATTTGACAAATAGAGGGCCGGTCACCACCACCACCTCCACAGGGTGGGGCATCCCTTGCCCTAGTTGGGGGAGTCCTTGCTTCCTTATGTGGGATTCCCAAATTTTTAACACTGAGGATCAGAGGCACTGTATAGGGGCAAAGGGTGTTAGTCCTAGTTGACAGTGGGGCTACCCACAATTTCATAGATGCCCAGTTGGTTCAGAGAAGGGGCCTCACCACGACTAAGTTCGAGGGCTTCTCATTCCTAGTACCAGGTGACCGTACCATACAGTGCGCTCGATATGTGCCTTCCTTGATAGTAGTTATGGGGAACTACTCGATGACGGACCATTTCTTTGTGGTCGATGTGCCAGACACCAACGTGGTGATGGGTGTCTAGTGGCTGTATTCCCTTGGGTGAGTCACGACAGCTTGGAGGAAGCCAAAGGTGGAGTTCATTGGGCCGGATGGCAAATTGGTAGTTTTGAGAGGCATGCAATCTTATCCACCTCAGATAGTTTCAGCCCACAGGATGGAGGCAGATCTGCGACATGGGGACATTGCATGGGCAGTTGAGCGGAGGATTTCAGAGGCTGGGGGACAAGCTCAAACACCACCACTAGGCATACAGGCTTTGCTGGACAGATACGCAGTGGTGTTTGGGGACATTCCACCAGGGTAGCCACCATACAAGGGATTTGAGCACACCATTGAGTTGGAGCCGGGTGTGCTGGTGGTGATCACCACCCCTTATAGGCATCCCAAGGCTTATAAGCACGAGATAGAAAAGGCCATTCAGGAGCTGCTAGCATTGGGCCATATCAGGCCAAGTTCCAGCCCCTTCGCTTCTTCAGTAGTATTGGTGAAGAAGGATGGTACTCTTCGTATGTGCATTGACTACCAGGCCCTCAACTGGAAAACACTGAAGAACTGGTACCGCATTCCCCACATAGATGAGATGATGGACGAGCTTAGAGGAACCAAGTACTTCTCTAAGATCGATCTGTGTTCAGGGTACCACTAGATCAGGGTGAGGGATTAGGATATCCCTAAGAGAGCTTTTCAGTGCCACTATGGGCACTTCGAGTTCTTGGTCATGCCATTTGGGCTGACCAATGCTCTGACCACCTTCCAGTCATGCATGAACCATGTCTTCCGGGGACATTTGAGGAGGTTCATGCTAGTTTTCTTCAATGACATTCTGATTTACAGCCGAACATGGGAGGAGCACCTTCAACACTTGGAGGAGGTACTACGCATTTTGAAGGAGCAACAGTTTTATGCCAAGCTCTCCAAGTGCGAGTTTGGTTTGAGAGAGGTGCTCTACCTAGGGCATATCATTGGTGCTAATGGGGTGAAGGTCCATGAGGAGAAGATTCGAGCCATCCGGGATTGGCCAGTAGCCCGAGATGTGACTGTGCTGAAGGGTTTCCTGGGCATTTGCACCTACTACAGGAAGTTTGTCAAGGGGTTCTCACAGCTAACAACACCCTTGACCGATTTGACCAAGAGCGGGGCTTTCACATGGACTGATGGAGCACAGGTTGCCTTCATCTGCCTCAAGGACGTGATGAGTAGGTGCCTGGTCTTGGCACTTCCAGATTTTTCCTAGCCATTCACTATGGAGTGTGATGCATCCTGGGTGGGAGTTGGAACATTATTATTACAGGAGGGGCATCCCATTGCTTTCGAGAGTCTGAAGCTCCTACCACATGAGTTGTCATATTCCATATATGACAAAGAGATGTTGGCAATCATGCATGCATTGGCCAAATTTTGGCAATACTTGGCGGGCAACAAGTTTCGAGTGAAGACTGATCACAACAGTCATCGTCACTTCATGGGGTAGTAGGGCCTCAATGACAGACAACAGAGTTGGGTCAGCAAGGTGCAGGCCTATGACTTTGACATGAGTATGTGTGGGGAAAGCACAATGTGGTGGCCGATGCTCTATCTCGAAGACCAGTTGGGTTATCCCTCATGAGCATCTGCCATAATTGGAAGGCTCAACTATTGATGGAGTACTCCAAGGACAGGAGGGCATGTGAGGTATTTGAGAGTACCCATGCAGATGAGTGTTTCCGAGTGATGGATGAAGTCATCTATTACAATGGGCACATTTTCTTAGTATCCAACTCAGAGTTGAGAGAGAGGGTGCTCTAGGCAGCGCATGACTCACCATCATCTGGGCACCAAGGGTTCCAAAAGACATATATGGCAGTTAGGCAGAGATTCACGTGGAATGGCCTCAAGTGGGACGTGTTGAAGCACGTACGAGAGTGTGAGGCATGTTAGAGGAACAAGGGGGAGCTAATCCACCCTGTATGATTATTACAGCCACTTCCCATCCCTGAGGGGAAATGGGAAAGTATCTCTATGGATTTCATCACAGGGCTCCCCACAGTGCAGGGGAAGGACTACATCTATGTAGTGATCGACAGATTGACCAAATATGCCCACTTTTTGGCCATCCCCACCAGATACACAGTTGCACAGGTTGCAAAACTATTCTTTCGGGATATTTTCATATTGCATGGGCTCCCCAAGAACATTGTGAGTGACAGGGATAGCAGGTTCATGGGAGGCTTCTAGCAGGAACTTTTCAGATTGGTCGGGACCAAGCTCACTCCTAGCACCAACTACCATCCTTAGACAGATGGTCAGATCGAGAGGGTTAATCAGTGGCTGGAGGGGTACCTGAGGAACTATGTGACAAGTCAGTAGAGGGCTTGGATTCAGTGGTTGCATCTGCGTGAGTACTGCTACAACACCACCCACCACATGTCCATTGGTATGACTCCTTTCTGTGCTTTATATGGATATGATGCATTATCTTTTGCTGACATTGTTTTTGGAGACAGTCGGGCCCCAAAGGCCAAAGAATGGGTCCAAGAGAGCCAAGACATCCTCAAGGCTCTCAAGGATAACTTGGTGACAACCCAAAATCAACAACAGGTATATGCAGACCTGCACACGATGGAGAGGCATTTCGAGGAGGGGGACTTGGTATACCTCTGGCTACAACCTTACAGGCAATCCATGTTGAAGTAGAAGGGGGCCGAGAAGCTACAACCACGCTTCTATGGGCCCTACCGAGTGATTAGACGAGTTGGAGAGGTGGCCTATGAACTAGAGCTGTCTCAAGGGATCAAGATCCACAATCTCTTTAATGTCTCATGCCTTAAAAAGGTGTTGGGACAACAGGGGACAACAACAACTGATCTACTTCGACTGGATGATGAGGGCCACTTGGTTTTGGAATCTGAGGCCATCTTGGAGAGCAGGGACCCCCACTGGATGATGAGGGCCACTTGGTTTTGCAACCCGAGGCCATCTTGGAGAGCAAGGAAAGGAAACTGAGGAGCAGGACCATCACGGAGTTCTTGGTGCGTTGGAAGAACTTGCCAGATGATGATGCCACCTGGGAGGGTGAGCACATCTTGGAGCACCCAACTTTGAGGTTGCTTGAGGACAAGCAACATTTGGGAGGGGAGGACTATGTAACAAGGTGGTGCTACACAATTTTGGCTTAAGGAAGAGAATCCATCATTTTCGACCTAGGGACTTTGTTATGAAACCAGCTCAAGAAAAGATAGAAAAGATAGATCAACGCCTTAGAATTCAGCCTCTTCGAGGGGGCAACCTCCTTTACATTACATAAATGAACAATTCTTGGATGATTCAAATGAAAAGACCTCCTCTCTATATTATAGGAGTCTAAGGGGTCATA
>APFE030355755.1:4236-19861 GCA_000404065.3 Pinus taeda
TGATGTGTATCTAGAGAAGGATAGCTCTTATTTGGTTTGTTTGTCATTAGAGAGTCTTAGACTCCTAGGAAGGTTAGATTTGTCCGCAAGTATAACCCATTCCGCGTGACAGGTGGCTTCTGATTGACCCTTCAAAAAGGAATATTCCATGGAATATTCTGTGGAATATTCTTTTTTAATTTTTTTTGAAAATTCAAAAATTAAGGGTCATTGGGCGATTTTGTTTTTGACGTAACTTTCACATATGGCGACCGTTTTTCGAACCATTTGTGGCATCGGAATTGGAAGGATGAGCTCTATCCATTCATTTAGGTTCAAGCCAATTCTGAGTACTTTCAATTTTGAGCATTTTACGACACTTGGGACATGAGCCCTTGATCACGCCTCCCCATTAGGAAGATTTTAGACCCAAAAAGCCTTCAACTACCTGTTAAAGAGGTGAGGGTATAGTGCCCTCACTCAGTCCACCTCCATCCACTTTGCCTTGTTCGGTTTGCTGCCTTTGAAACCAACCCGAACATAATCTACATTGCCCCTCCTTGAAGTGCGTGTCCTTCTGTCAAGGATTGTATCTTCTTTCAGGTCATCTAAAAATTCTGGCGACAAATCTTCTATAGATGGTAGCTGAACAATGCTTTCATGATCATCGATCAAAGGAGGTTCATACAAACGTAAGTTCTCCACATTAACAACAGAATACATTTGCATGTAGGAAGGAAAATTTAATTGAAAAGCATTATTTCCAACCTTCTTGAGGATTTTGAATGGACCATAATGAATAGGCTTCAGCTTTTTACCTTCTCCTTATATCCTTTCCTTACTGATGTATAGCCATACCTCATCGCCTTCTTGAAACTTGTGATCGACTCTATGCTTGTCGTGTCTTTCCTTGTACTTGCCTTGACTTTTCTCAAGCTATTCTTGAATTTTCTAATTTATTTGCTGAATTCTTTCAATGAATAAATGAGCTTTGTCAACATCACTATGTCCTTCAATGGCGACATCTTTCTCAAGAACGAAATCAAGAGCTGATTTTGGCAAGTAACCAAAACAAGCTTCAAATGGTGAGGTGTTTGTGGAAGAGTGCTTGGCACAGTTGTAAGCATGTTGTATGTAGTGAAAATGTTCATCCAAAATCTTGGGATGCTTGTTGCAATATCCTCTCAAGAGGTGCACAATGGTTCTCTTCACAACTTTAGTTTTTCCATCTGTTTGCGGATGGAAAGCAATACTTTTCTTCAACTTTGTGTCCATCATCTCCCATAGGTTGGACGAAAAATTCCGCACAAATCTGGAATCCCTATCACTAATAATGGAAGTAGGCAAACCAAAGTGAATCCATACATGATGAAAAAATAATTCAACAGTTTGTTCAGCAGTTATAGTTTTATGACAAGGCATAAGTATACACATTTTGCTGAAAGGATCAACTACTACATATAAATAATCATGCTGCTTTCTAGATTTTGGCAAACCTCCTACAAAATCCATAGAGATGCTCTCCCATGGTCTAGAAGGTACCGGCAAAGGAGTATACAAGCCAAGATTCCTATTACTAGGCTTGCTTGTAGCACATAATGAACAACCTCTTATGAACCTTGAAACAGAATCTACCATGTGAGGCCAATAACAATACCTCTATAGATGTGCAACTGTTTTGCTTACACCAAAATGGCCAGCAATAAGAGAAGAATGAGCTTCTCTTATGACATTTATTCTCTCCCCTGTGGTATACACAACTTTCCCAAATGAAACAACAAATTGTTATGCATGTGATAGTCATTTTCCTCTACATGATTCCCTTTACTCAAGCTAGCATACACCTCTTTAAAGTCATCATCAGATGCATACTGTTCTATGTAACTATCATGTACAATGGAATCATTCTCAAGTAAAGAAACAGCACCAATAATAGGCCTTGAAAGCATATCAACAACTTTATTCAGAGTACCTTTCTTGTACCTTATTACCAAATGGAACTGTTGCAAGAAGCCCATCCATCTGAAGTGGCGTGACTGTTGTAACTTGCTTTGTGATTGCAAGTACTGTAAGGGCTAATGGTTGGTATGTATAACAGTTTCTTTGCCCATAAAATAGTGTTTCCACTTTTTGACGCTTTGTACCAATGCATACAACTCCTTATCATATGTATGATAATTTACAACACCACCATTAAAAGTTTCAGAATGAAAAACAATAGGCTTACCATGTTGTAGAAGAACTACACCCATGGCATAATCACTAGCATCGGTTTGTATCTCAAATGGTTGTCTCAAATCCAGTAATGCAAGGACTGGAGCTAAACTAATCTTCTCTTTCAAAGATTCGAAAGATTTTTGCTGCTTACCTCCCCATTGGAAAGTATGCTTCACACTTGTCACTGCATGCATAGGAGTTGCTGTAGAAGAGAAGTTAGAGATGAACTTCCTCCAATATTGAGTTGCACCCAAAAAACTTCTTACCTCTATTGTGGATTTGGGAGTAGGCCACTTCAAAATAGCCTCAATCTTAGCAGGATCAATTCTCAAAGCACCTCCTCCTACTATGTGTCCCAAATAAACCAAAGAGGTTTTTCCAAATTCACACTTTGACATTTTAAGAAATAACTGATTTTTCTTCAAAATATCAAGTACTTTCCTAACATGCATGACATGATCTTCTCTAGACTTGTTGAAAATCAATATGTCATCTAAGTAGACAATAATGAAATCATCAAGAAAAGGATGCAAGACATCATCCATTACCCGCATGAAAGTTGCAGGTGCATTGCACAAACCAAATGGCATCACAAGCCATTCAAAGAGTCCTTGTTTGGTTTTAAACACTGTCTTCCAAATGTCACTTTACTCAATTCTTACTTGATGATATCCATTGCGCAAGCCTAACTTAGTGAAATATCAAGCATCTTTCAGCTAGTCTAGCAAATCATCTATGCTTGGGAGTGGGTAACGATTCTTTACCGTTATTTTGTTCAAGGCCCCGAAATCAACACACATACGCCAAGTGCCATCTTTCTTTGGAATCAGTACAATCGGTGACCCACATGGCGATGTACTTGGCCTTATGAAACCCTTGTCCAACAAGTCCTTGATTTGCTTCTTTATTTCCGCATTCTCCATAATAGACATGCGGTACATGCCTATGTTTGGAAGAGGACAATCTAGATGCAAATGGATTTCATGCTGAATCTCCCTCTTAGGAGGAAAACCTGTTGGCTCCTAAAACATCTCATGATATACATCAACTACATCATAAAGATCTGATTTAAGTTTTGGATCACAATTTTCAAATGTTTCATGATTCACATCAACCTTGGGCTTAATCATAAGAAGAACAAAATTCTTACTTGAATTGACCAGCCTTTTTACCTGTCCTGCATTCACCATCACTATATTTGTCTTCTTGCGATGAGCTCTAACAATGAACTCCTTGCCATCTTTAAAATGATGATATTTGTTTTCATGGCGATGGAAGATAGCTTTCCTGTCAAACAAGTAAGGACTTCCCAAAACAATTCCTGCTATATCAAAAGGTACCACATCAAGTTCAACTATATCAATAAAATGTGCAGTAATTGCAAAGCGCAATGTGCACTTTCTTGCAACTTGTAAGTTTGCATCCTTGCAAATCTATCCAAGTGGATATGGCTTCGGATGTGGAATGGTCTCAAGTTTAAGCTGCTTGACCAAGTCTTCTGATATGAGGTTTGCTTGCGACCCACTATCGAAAAGTTTGTCAATCTTAGTATGTTTTGAAATCACCCTCACATGAAACAGTTCAATTCTTTCTTCCTCATTAGGAGCTTGTACGTGACAGTTTGAGGTACTAGTGCTGGCTTGAATTTCCATTTCTTTTCCCTTCAAGTTTTTCAATCCCATGGCTGTAATTTTGGTTTCATCACCTGAATCATCCCCTAAATCTTGTGGAGAGATGTAGTAGCAGCAGTTTTCTGTTTCCCTTTGGATTTGTTAAACTGAGGTCTTTTTTCAGGATGTAATTTCCAACAGTTTTTCTCCTCATGGCCTGGTTTAGAACAGTGTTTACAGATCACTTTCTCACTCTCCTGTTTGATAGATGCATTCTTTTTTACCTTTCCCTTGGACGTTTTCTCTTTGTTTTTCCCCTTAGCAGGCTTGTTTCTACCCTCTTCAAATGTTTTTTTCCCCTTGCCTCTAAATGGGTAGCTTGGACACAAACCTCATCCAAACTAGTAGGCTTAAACATCAAGATGGTGTGTCTAAGGTAGCTATGCAGGCCACCAATATACTTCAGCAAGGTGTCCTGGGTCTATAAATCTACCACTAACAAGAAAGCTCTTCTCCTGAATTCTTGGGTGTAGTCTTGGACACTCTGACCCTTAAGTTGTTTGAAATTTTTCCAGTTCATAATGGCTTTCTGCATGTGAGCAAGAGGATAAAATTGTTTTTTAATGGCTAACAAAAAGTTAGTCCATGTTAAGGTAACCTTACCAAATTTCTTGATCTCCTCTTTGGTCTTGGCCTCCCACTAGACCAATGCTGCTCCATCCATTCTCAAAGAAGCCAACTGAATCTTTGTGGCATCATCATGCATGTTCTGGATCCTTAAGTAAACCTCCAACTACATAATCCAGTTGTCAAGCTTTTTTGCATTCACTTCACCATTAAACATAGGCAATTCAAATTTTATATCAAGCTTCAAAAAAGGACTTTTTCCAGAGGATCTATGTTTATGCACAAAAGAAGAAGACGAGGATGAAGAGGAAGGAGGTGACGATGGGGGTGGTGGATGACCATTACCTCCATGTCCTTTCTTGGAATGATCATCATCCTTCTTACCTCCTGAAGAACCCTCTCCTTCAAGTGGATGTTTGGACCCTTCTCCAGCCAATTTCTCATTTCTTTCTTGGTACAATATCCTCACCATTTCAGTGAGGTCCAAGAAAGCCTTTCTGAAGACACTTTCTTCTTCTCTTGGATCCGTGTCTTGAGGAATTTCTCCTTCATGTTCAGACATTCTTGAAGCTTCTCCTGAGACTCTTGAAGGTGAAGGTGATGGCTCTCTGGCCTTCCTTGACTGAGGATTCTCTCATTCTCTAGTCAACTGTCCTTCCCCTCTTTTAAGTTTCAACCTGGTAAGCATCAATACTTGCAAGACAGTTAGAAGATCTTTGCACAAAAACAATCAAAAGACAACTACACCAGAGATTGACTGAAAGAGCATTTATCTACTTTGCAATTGTATAACAAGAGCATTTCGAAGGCTTCCTGGCTTGTTTTAGGCTCTGCCTATAGCTTATTTGACTTCTTTTGATACAAAGAAACAACAACATAGCTCCGATACCAACTTGATCTGAATTTGAAACTACTTGAAAAAGGTTTGCAAGGTATTCAATTCAGTAGCAAACATGTTTAAAACATTCCCATGTCTTGCAATAAAGAAACAAATGAAGTTTTCAGCTGTTCATGATCCATTCAAGCGTAGCAAAAATATTTCCTTTTACTTTTTAACACATTAAAACAAATTTTTTCTGAAAAATAAATCAACCACAGATGCAAAAGAAGTTGATGAAGCAGTTCACCCCTCCTGGGCTACATCTGCTAGGTCCAAGGCTCCCAAATGGGTTAGCCTTCGTTTTAATTAAATGCTCAAAATGAATTTACAGCTGAATAGAAGTCTCTATAGGTGAAATAGACTATAAAATCAAATTCAGAACACATGAATCCTTCAGGATTGACTGTTGGTTCACCTCCAATGGATACCTGGAACCTGAAACAGTTCCTACAATACTGGGCCCTGGTGGCTCCTAGAACTTCCACGGCTCCAAAACCTATGAAAATGACCTCTGATCGTTGAAAAGACCTATGCCAATGGCTTTGAAACTTCCAAAATACCCAAAATAAAAATAAAAATTCGTCCAAAACCGCCTTTCCTAGCCAAAGTTATTGCCATTTAGTGAAAACTGCCAGTTTCCCCTAAAAGGACTCTAGCTAACTTTAGTGGAGCTCCGCCAATTATGGCGGGACCGCCAAATTTGGCGCTCTGCCAAAAAGTCCGCCAGCCATAACTGCAGTTAAACTAACCGAAAAATGTTGGATGTGACCACGTGGATGGGTTACCATCGGATTTCGTGATGGCCGGTTTGGTTTGGCCCTTGGCTCCAGGCGCATGGTCATATGAATGGGAGAGCTAGCCCCCCAACTTTTCCCACCCGCCAAACTTAAAACTTAAATATGCACCTTTTTCGTTATATTTCAAGTCTTGTGGTTGTGGCGCATTGGTAAAACTTTGGAGTAGTGGTGATAGGTCTGGGGTTCGAATCACAGCGCCACAAAGGACTTTTTAACACACGCGCCCATCCATCCCTGCTTACGTCAGCTTGGGGCCATGTGGCGACCTCTGGGCTTGCCATGTGGTGGCCTCGGATTGGCCCGTCCCCAAGGAATATTCTGTGGAATATTCTTTCTTTAATTTTCTTTTGAAAATTCAAAAATTAAGGGTGATTGGGCGATTTTGTTTTTTCCATAACTTTCACATACGGTGACCATTTTTTGAACCGTTTGTGGCACCAGAATCGGCAGGACGAGCTCTATCCGGTCGTTTAGGTTTGAGCCAATTTTGAGCACTTTCAATTTTGAGCATTTTTCGACAATTGGAACATGAGCCCCTGATCATCTGGGTTTGGTTGCGTGGCTGTTATTAGTCTCTTAGGAAAGGGTGGAATGGCTTTGCGTTCACTTTCCTATTTCTCTTCCTCATCCTCCGGGGGAGGAGGTTGGCGATCTGGAAGGACCTTCCTAGATCGTAGGTTGATCTCTTGAATCTCCACAGCATAGGTAGGGCATGTTGCCTCTCCAGTATATGCCTGCTGAGCCTGTCTATTGTTGGGGTTCGGGTTCGGTTGAACAGGCATCTGGGGTTGTCCTGGAGGAGCAAGAGGTAATGGTTGTGGTTGAGCAAGTGGTGGAGGAAAAATAGCGGGAGGAGAGTTGTATTGGGGCCTCCACCCTGGCTGAGGTGGATTCCACTGAGGTTGTGGCTGAACATGAGAATGGAACGAATGAGCAGCAGGTTGAGTATGGTATTGAGATGGATAAGACCAAGGAGGGGGTGTGGACCAGGAAGGATGATCAGGGGGACCCCAAGACAGTATGTGAGTAGATTGGTTAGGGTTGTAATAAGTTTGGGATGTCCCTTGCATCCCTTGCTGGTAAGGTCTGGATCCATGCGGCCTCCTTTGATTGAGGAAGTAGAGTGGTTCAATGGCTCCCTCAGCCCCTTGGTACATAGCTTTAAGTCCAAGTAAGGTTGGGCACCGGTTTGTAGGGTGGTCTTCCTCACAAACGAAACATACCTCTACTGAGTGCAATGGACACTCGTTCTTAGGATGCTTCCTTGTACATCTGGGACAAAAGATGGCCAAAGCCCTCTCAACTTCCTCTTTCTTCCGTTGGATTCAAAAAGTATCTAATTACATGGCAATGGTCTGTCTCATCTCACTTTTGATGTCTTCCATCTGATTTATAAACTCATGCTTGGAGAAGGTGGCACTAGCTGAAAGTGGATTCCCCCTACCTCTTTTCTGGGCTGCCCTAGAATGGTTTCTAAACACAATCTTTATGTCATCATAAGGTAGTTGGTAGATGTCTCCTCTAGCTAGCAAATGGAGGGTATCTAGAAGGTCTTCAGGGACTCCTCAGAGTAGAACCAGCTTTAGAGATTTAGGGTCAAGTGTGCACCTGGCCCTTTTATAACTAAGTTGGAACCTTTCTTCATATTCTTCTAAAGACTCATCACTTCCCATGGTCATCTCAAAGATCTCTCCCTTCATTTCCTTTGACCTACAGTAGTCCTGGTATTTGTTGTTAAAGGCTTGCTGCATCTGACCCTAAGTTGTGATATTGTTTCCAGGTAACCCCATGAACCAGTGTAGTGATGCATCCTTGAGGGTAGAGGGAAAGAGTTTCAACTTTTTCTCATCTTCGGCATAGTCATAAGTTCGACAAAGGACAAAAAACTCAAACAAGAAGGTATCAGGGTCTTCAATGGTCAATCCATGGAAGTGAGGTAAGGCTGAGGGACTTATGTTTTTCGTTTTCATGTCCCCATTGGTCTCTCAAATGGGAAAGGCACCTTCCATTCTCTCCTCATCTCCTATACAATTTCTATGTTTAGCCATGGTATCAAGAGGAATGTTCTCTTGCTCTTCTTCTATTATAGGATCTTCATATATCTTTGGAGGTTCACCTATAGGTTCTTCTGGATCACTGCCACTGAAGAAGAGAGAAGAGTGACTCAGTGATGTGGTGGGGGTGTTGGGTAAGAATTTTCTTGTATTGTCTCTGTTCCTACAAGGCATGAAATGCAATATTTTTGGTTGAGTTTTGGTGTTTTTTTCTGCTTGTGCCTACAAAACTGAAATTGACTGAACAACAAATTGCAACTAACTACAATAAGCCTTGCTAAAATGCAAATTGCAAAATTGAAATGAAAGCAGGAAATGACTAATCTATGTTGCTGAAATGAAATTGCAGAAAGGAAATGCTAATCTACGCTTGTAGAATTGAAATGCTAGTCTAGGAAAGTAGGAAATGTCTAATATACTTTTGTGGAAATGAAACTGCAGAATGGAAATGAAACAACTACTCTATGCTTGCTGAAATAAACTACTGAGCAGCAGGTTGCAGTAAAAAATAGAAGAAAAGCAGCAATCACAAATACTCTGACGCTTCCCCCGCAACAGCACCAAAATGATGGTGGGCTCTAGTATTGCAGCAATAATGCTGCAACTCCTGGGACTCCCTTCTTTACTTTTATCAACCCGGTAGTTTGTAACAAACTTGGAAGCAACGGTGCTATATGCACAAGTACTAGCTCTTGCCATAGGCTGTCACTTGATCAGTTGGCATAAGTCTGCTAGGAGCTTAAGCCAACTTCTATGAGCTCTTAGAAGAGGCTTTTAACTGTGATGAATGAAAGCTAACTCAACAGAGGCTAATCTACTTGCAGAAAGAAGTTGAAAGCTGAAAAGAAATGCAAACCCTAGCAAACCCTAGTTTTACCGACTAACCCTACTAGTGCAAGAAAAAGGATGAAAGCTACAGAAATGGATGCCATTGAATCTTGGAAAGGTAAAATGCACATGACTAAGCTACTTCTAAAGGAAAATATGGATAAAGCATCTTTTTGTATTTTTGAGTAATCTTTCATAACTACTATGCATGTGCTTTAACTATTTTTTATTGTGCAGAGGTTGATTGGCGAAAGGAGATGGGGTAGGTGCTTGCAGGAGGTTGGGAAGGTGAGAAGAGGGCCTAAGGGCTCCCTAACACCCTTCTATAGAGTTTCACAGTGTTCGGATCTCGAAAAACCTCTCTCGTGAATTTCTACAGGAAGTCTGCAGGGGTTTTATAGGATGTTCCGAAAGGAGATTTTGGAGGGTTGATGGTGGAAGAAAGGTGGAAAAGTGGAGATGGAGGTTGGATGAGGATGTGAAGAGGTATAGGACCTAGTGAATGAAGTTGAGGAGTGATGAGGATGGTTGGATTTGTTCAAGGATGGAGGGAGCGATGTTGCACAAGGATGTAGAAGTTAGGTCAAATCAGAAAAGGGTGGCAAATGAAGGGGACGAATTGGACTTAGAGGGTTGGAGTAGGTTTTCTGATGGAGGAAGGGTATGTAGGGAGGTATCACAGGTGTTCGGCACACTATTTTCCAAAACTGTCCAAACAAAGACTATGCAAGTCAAATATCTAGCTATTTTGACCTAATTTGACCTAGAAAACAGCAAACATGATGAACATAAATTTATTGGTAGAAAATCATGCAAGTTAACTATGAAAACTAAGCAAGAAAATATCTAAGCATGTGATCACAACTGGCATCAACTTTTACAACTAACAATCTAACACTAGCAATTGCATGAAGAAGCAAGAATAACGTTTTGTGGCAGCAAGGACGCCTTGGTCTTAGCTCATGGTCCCAAGGAGGGAGAGGTGAGATCAAGGGTTGCTTGATGGCCTTTTTCAAATATATTCTCTATTATCAACCTATCAAATCAACCTGAAATATGAAAAGCTATTTCAACCATCGAAAATGACCTAAGTAACCAAGCAAGATTTTAATCTACTAGCAGAAATTATTATATGAATGCAGCAAAAACATATAAAAGTACACCAAGGAGGTACTGGCACTTGGGTTGGGCCCAACCCCAAGAGCTACAACCTCCTAAGAATAAGCTCAGAGCTGATGCAAAATGAAACTGATCTCCATTACTCAAAAAATAACCATGTCACAAAAATGCTTACAGCAAAAGCTCCAAAATGGGCTGGAAGGTAGAGCAGCACTAAAGTGTGAAATACAAATGTTCAAGAAGTAAACTATGAAGGTTGGAAGCCTTCCTACTTATGCACTACAAGGACCTCCAACAGTCCTCCTTAATTCAAGGGGCTCGACTGCTCAAAATTGCAAGTACTCAGCCACTTCACAAAAGTTGCTCGGTTGCCCTTGGGAATCACCTTTGGTGGGCTGCTGAACTACGAGATGATGGTGGAGAACTCGAGGAAGGGGCCATTTAGTGCAAGAGACACCCTTCCTACAAATCCTCAGCCTTGTTCCCTCATATTTGGCTGTCAACTGGCTCATAAATGCTTGACCTTGGTCCAAAAGTTGTCCAAAAATATGCAATAAGCACGTATTAGACTTCATGGTCAAGTGACTATTCTCATTCATTCAATTAACATAAATATACTCAAAATCATGCATAAACTATGAAGAATGGTGGATTAATCGAGAATAATAGGCAAAATGAGCCCAATAAGTTACCCATTTTTGGGGCTCATCACCCTCGACAAGACTAAGCCTTAAATCCTCCTTAGTGAAGTCACTCCATAGACATTCCCGATATGGCAATTTATCTCATCTAGTAATCCCCGAAATTATGTTTCCAAGTCTTTGGTAAACACATTCAGAGAAAATTGCATAATTTATTTGTCAGTGGGCTTCTATCCAACTATTTCTAGCTCATCATAGAGATTTTGAAATATGGTGAGATAAGAAGCAATGACTTCACCATTATGCATCTTGGTTATCAGAAACTTCTCCTTGAGAATAATTTTAAGAATACCTTATGGATCCTGGTATAGCTTCACAATGGCTTCCCACATTTCCCTTTCTATATTATTCTAAGAAACATGTGTTGCAATATGATCTCAGCCCCCATCTAGGACCATCCTCTTTTCTTTGGCCATATCCCTCTTAAACTCATGAAATTGGATAGGATCTGTTGATTTTTCTTCTATTATTGTGATGAACTCTTTCAGGCCATGCTCATCTGAAAGGAATTGCATCCTATCCTTCTAGATGGAAAATTTTGAGGCTCTATCAAGTCTATCCTAACCTCTGAGACCTCTTATGGCCATCTCTGTGAAACTCAAATAAATGGAGAGTTAAACTAGACATCTTCTTCTCTTCTCTACTTTGACTCTCTTGTACTACTCACACTCCTTTAGGAATGAAAATCTACCTCTAGATGTCTTTCTTTGGATAATAATTTTGCTTCATCTATTCAATAAGATTACTTACTCATCCTTTTCGATGTCCTTCTCCAGAAACTGGCACACAAAATGAAATATTTGCAACTAGAACTAGCTAGTCTCACAAACTCACACTTCCAAATTTATTTTCCTGCTAGAGTCCTAGTGCAACTGGAAATCTCGAATCTCCTCCTGCAAACTGGAAACTAGAGATCCTCCGAAAATTTTTGGAAGTTCCTTTTTGTTCTTTTCTCTTCTTTGCCTTGCACAGATCTGTAGCTAAAACCCTTGCCGTGCTTAGATCTACTCAATGAATTAACTTATTTTCTCACCAGAAATATGTATCCAACACATCTGCTACCTGTTGGAATTCTCCTTTAGGAAAATCAAACTTTTCCTGCACTCTACCTATGGAAATCAATTTCTTCCCAAAAATTCGCACTGCATTTCTAGCTTGCATAGATCTAGAGAAATTATGCTAAGATCCCTCTAAAACTGCACAATCCGGCTCCTCTCACTTCTGAGTCTCTGATATGATCTTCAATGCTTTGATTCCATTTGAAGATTCCTTGATTGAAATTACTAGGTATTATTCTCCTAACTAGTAGAAGTTTAATTGTTTACAATAATTATCGAATAATTCACAATTACAATATTCACCATAAAAAAGACTATGCAAAATAAAAAACCAAGAACTGAGAAATAAATGCACACAATAAAAATAGACACCAATATTTTTAGACTGAAAGTCCCCAAAAAAACCCTGAAGGGAAAATGGGTGTAACATATTAGGGTTTATTTTTATTATGATGTAGCAGGAAACTGTTAGTACAATAATTTGAATGCTTGACAAGCTATTCACTAGAAAATATATTGGGCAAAATAATTAGGAGAAAAATGATCACTCTAGAAAATAATTTGGCCTCTCTCTAGCCCCCTCACACTTCCCCTCTGGTTGCTTGCATTGTTAGCCCGATGAAAGTCCTACATCCCTAAATATTCCTCCTAATGGGGCATCTAGCCTTCCCCTGCCCACAATTTTTTTTCTTTACCTTCCATACTAAAATCCTGCCACTGGAATATGAAACAAATCCTTCCTAGCAAATTGCTCTATTGAACTAGCTAACTCCCACTACTTGGAGAAATTTATTTGCAGAATATTTCGGTCTCCCTTTTCCTTCCTCTCTGACACTAGAAAAAAATGGGAATCTCTTGGAAATTCTCCTCTACTACTCCCTCAATCACTCATATTCTCCATCTGGCTTACTAAATCATGACAACTAGAAAGCTCGATTTGCCAAGCTAACTCACTCCCCTAGTGTGACTTTGTCCATCACATCGATTTTCTCTTATAATCTCTTTTTGGAGCTTCAATAACCACAATTAGATCCTCATCAATGGCTAATATCATCTTAGACTCAATTCATGTGAGTTTCTAGAGAAATTTCAGTCATCCTTAATTAATTCCCATTAACTAACTAGTTTTCGTAAGTTAGACTCAGAAAAAAAATTTAAACCATGGCTAATTAATTTAATTAAGGAATTTCACAAGCTTATCTTGCAAAACCTTTTATGGGTTTTGGAAATGTCATGTTCCTTAGCCTATTAGACACAAATCAAAACTAGAACACTAGTTTAATGCTCCCAAAAGAACAAAAGCTAACACTCATTTTCCTGAGATTTTCAAAATTCATAATCTTTTTATGGAAGAGGAGTTATTAGAATATATTCACTTTAGGTATAGAATTATATTACCCTATATTTCTCGAGGGAGAGGACTCTGGGGAGATATGAGAGGAGAAACGAAGTTCCTTATACCCATCCTTGACAGTATAGATAGAAGATTTCCATCCAAGTTTGTTTTCAACATGTCGTTTCTAGGGAGCACACCCTATTAGCTTTGTTTTTAAGGTTCCCACTAAGGGTTGAAGATTGATGAGGAGGGCCTCCAGGTTCCATATGATCCAACCACTAGATTCATCTTATCTATAAATACGATCAAGCATAGTCTATCCAACATCACGAGTGAAGTGCTCCAAGGGACATAATTCTTGTAATTTGAGGAGATGTAGTTGATACATTATTCAGTCTATCTACATGTGATTTTTAATTCCATTCCTAGGAACCCAGTTGAAGTGGTCATTGATGAGAGAAGTTGTGGTAGATATAGGCTTCCATATTAGAGATTATTGCTGAGATGTTTGAATAAGGTCGATATTGCTTCAATTTCCACGATGTAGATACTTTTCTTTGAGGACTTTCACCCACCAAGTCTCTGAATTCACTTTAAGCTTCCAGACTAGCTTAACTCCTATCGCCTTATTCATTAGAATCAGATATGAGATACCAATTCCTCCATGAAGCTTTGAAGCATGCACATTAGTCCATTTTACCAAATGATCATTTTTAGTAAAGGATTTGCTTCCTTCCCACAAGAATTTTCTAATATAGAATCTGAAGTGATGGAGAGCATATTACAAAGCAATGGGTGCCAAAAAATGATACAAGGGGATGGTTGATAAAATTGCCTTTATGAGGATGATGCAACCTATAAAATTTATCCATCTGGCTCCCCATGCATCCAACTTATTTTTTATTTAACAATAGAATTATTCCATGCTTGAGGAGAATTATTTAAAGTAGATGGGGATCCCCATACACTTGAAGCTAAGAATATCTCCAATTTTATTTTATTTGAAACTAGATGTGTTCCAAGAAAATATTTGGGACTTGGTTGCATTGGCTAAAGCTCCTAAAGTTGAGACAAATATGTCTAGAAAAAATTTGAATCTCTTGGAAATGGACACAGAAGCTCCACCCAAGTGGATGGTGTTATCAATGAATTGACAGTGGTTGGCACTTTTGACATTTGGAACACATGTAAGATCAGGGAGGCAACCATTACTATGTTCAAAATCTAGTGGCTACTTAAAGCATCTTCAATGATGCTGTATAAAAATGGGGATAAAGGGAAGCATTGATGGAGGCCCCGAGAGGCTTTGAAATATTTTGCAACTCGACCATTCATCAAGGGGGTTATCCAAGGGGAGTTGATACAGAGAGTGATCTATAGATAATTTTGGCATGGAATTCCATCTTCTTCATAACATTAAGTTAGAATGTTTTCCTTAATTTATCAAAAGTATTAGCCAGGTCAATTTAATAAGCATACCTTGATCACCCCTTGTCCAATTGGAGTCAACAACCTCTTGAGCTAGGATAATGTTAGCTATGTTCTATCTCCAAGGGACAAAGCCTCCTTGATTTTATAGTATAATGTAAGGAATTAATTTTTTTAGATGATACACAAGTACCTTGGAGATAATTTTATATGAAACATTGTAGATATAGATTGGGAAATATCTATCAAAAGAAGAGGGATTAGATTCTTTTGGAATTAGAGCCAGAAAAGATGAATTTATACCTTTTCCAATGCAAATATACTTTAAGGAGTATCTGACGATTCTGCACATATCTGTCTTGATAACATTTGAATAGTGTTGATATAAGTGAGTGAAAAATCCATCTAGATTAGGGGGTTTATCATGTTGGAAGGAGAAGACAACCTTACTTATTTCTTCCTCTGTGGGTGGAGTAGTTGGTTGGAGATTCAAATCTTATGTGACGAACATCAGAATTTTTTCAAGAATATAGGATTCATATTATTCTAAGGGTGGATAAATATTCATATAAAAATTACTAAAATGGATAGTGGATTCCTTTTTGACATTAAGAAAGTTGTTAATTTTGAGCCCTTATACATGTACTTCTTTGATATTATGTTTCCTTTCCTAGTTTTCAACTTACTTGTGAAAGCATTTGGTGTTTCTATCACTCTTTTGAAGCCATATTATATGGGATTTCAGCCTCTATTAATCTTCTTATTCATTTACCAGTGAATGATATTTTGCAAAGGTGTTATTTTCCTAAAATAATATTTCCTTTGTGGCTGGCTAATTTTTAATAAAAGATTGGATTTGCTCCATTTTATGTTCAGTATCTTGGATAGTTTCTTTCGAGTCATACTTGGATTCTCCTAGCCATAACTTGATTCTCCTTTCAAGTATTTTAATTTTGGATTCCCAGATATGAATTAGTTTTTCCTTTACCCA
>APFE030355758.1:13572-45310 GCA_000404065.3 Pinus taeda
TCCTCTTTGGGATTCTTGTGGACTCATGTGTTGATGGTGTGTTTCTCAATGTTCTTGAAAGCTTTGTTATGTGATTCATTTCCTTTCTTTACTTCTGCACATTAAACAAATGAAGTGTTAAAGTAAGAATTCATGCTTGCCATGCTCTGCTTTTAAGTTTGTTTAATTTCAATGTTTTCTACTGTCTAAAGAGAATTCAAAGTTATTGTTTGCTCTCTTTAGCTCTCTTTTTTTTCATTCCTGACCATCCACTTCAGTTAAAGGCATCAATACTGTCTCCTACCTCGCCCCAAGGAACCCCCTGTAGAAACTGTGTCCAATCCCCGCACCCAAAATTGCCATCCCCTCAATTTGCCACCAAAAACCCTAAAATACCCAAATCAAACTCTTTGATCAGTTTACTAGCCTAATATCAGTGTTACCTTATTGGTCATCTCATCTATTGGCGATTTTACGAGATAGACCGAAGAGAGCCTTCTCCTGCCCCGTAGGGCTAGCTACAAGGCTAAATGGTTTGATGTAGCCTTGAGGTTTGCCTTTTTCAGCCTGAGGTGAAATTTCAAGCGCTAACACATTGGATGTGCTCTACCCACAAAAATTGGTGGAGAGGCTAAGGCACATAAGATATTCAATATCGAGAAAGGGTTTGGGCATATTCTAAACAATTTGGGAGAAATTAAAATAATTAATATTTTTGATGGATTCCCTTAGTCTAAACTTAGGGAAAATAAAATATTAATGTGAATTAATATAAAACTATGTTAGAATGGTCCAAAAGTCATGGATCAAGCCAGATCTAATATTAGCCATTGATTAGGGATTTAATCTCAGTCATTGATTTGTCAACGAGAAAAGTATAAGAGGAGGCTTGAGGGTCACTTGGAGAACATGCCAAGAGATCAAGATTTCAACTTTCTGGGGCTAGGTTTGTTGAGAAAGTTGACAGAGTGATCAGAGTTGCAGCTGAGGGGCAATGAATACAGAAGCAGAGAGGCAAAGATAGCACTAGAAGGATCAACGTAGTAGCCAGAGAGAGGGACATAGAACCAACCAAGGGTTCACGCAAAGCCATCTAGGGCTCACAAAGAGGCAGCCAGGAGCTGCGCACTGCCTCAAAGGGCCAACGTGAGTGACGCAGAGGGCAAGAGGAATAACGCAGTGCCTCCAAAGGCTAATGCAGGCCAAGCCAGAGTACGATGGGCTAACGTTGGGCCAAAGAGAGCTGACATAGTACCTAGAGGCTGACATTGGGGTTTCATGGGGCAAATTGGAGCTGTGGAGCTGCCAGAGTGTTTATCCGGGGTTTCAGCCATAATATCTGCTTCTGAGTAGAGAGGTACTACTACCAAGATTTATCTCTGTTGGGTGAGCCAGATTTGGCACCCAGATTGTATTTTGAAACTGCTTAATAAATCAAACCCTCGGATAGTTGGACTGGTTTTCCCGCATTGGGTTTTTCCGGGGACATTAGTCCAAAAAAAATGGTGTCACTTGTGTGCTTGTTTCTATTTCCTTCAGTTGATGATTTGTAATGTGTTGAGCATGTAATTGTATTTATTTGCAGTATTTACATGGTAAATAACTTGTTAATTAATGGAACAAGTAGGTAGGAATAAATCAGTAAAGTACATGAAGGGTTTCTAACAGTTAGACTTAGAAACTTTAACATGGTATCAGAGCGTGGTTACAAATCACAAGAGAATTGAGGAAATTAGCTGAGCAGAGCAGCAAAAACAGAAAACAATTGTCCCAAGTGACAAAAGTTGTTCCTAGCAGAGAAGCAACAAGGAAGGGGTGATGTTGTGCCTGTGTAATCAAGTTCGAGCCAAGAAGAGGTAGCACAGACGATGAGGGAGGAAAAGACAGGCTCATGCAGGCTCACACAAAGGCTAGGAGGGCTGACGCAGTTGGCTGAGGAAGTTGATTTGTCGGTTCCGGGATTGCACAGAGCATAGAAGCTCTAACCTTTAGTTTGTTGGGGTTTAGGAGGTTGCGAGTAAGTTGCAGAGTGGAGTTGGTGGGGTACTGTAGTCAAAACAATACCTAACAGGGAAAGGCCAAGGAGGAGGGAGTTGTTACCGATGATTTCTAGTCGAGAAATTCGGATCAGTGGTGCAACTGCATTAACAATTGGAGTGGGGGCATCTTGACATTGGCAGAAGGGTTTCTAGGAGGGAAATAGAGGCTCAGAGGGAGTCACACCAAGTACCTATAGGAGGGAAGTAGAGGAGCAGCGAGATGGTACTGAATGGGGTAAGAGACCAGGACAAACTGGACGGAGCCTCAAACTTTTTAGTCTGGAAGGCCATAATCCTATCTGTTCTAGACAGAAATCATGTCAAGCACTTCGCCTTGAGGACGATAGCTATCCCAGTTGACCCAAGTGATAATGAAAAGTATGAGGAGGCAATGGCGAGGGACAAGAGAATCATTCTTGACGAGGTCAAGGACCATGTGGTACCACATATTACTGAAAAGGACACAACAAATGAGATGTGGGAGCCCTTAAAGAAATTGTACCAGCATACTTTTGTGTAGAGAAGGATGTTACTTAAAATCAAATGCGATCATACCAGATGCAGAAGGGAGAATAGATTGACCCCTTCCTTAGTTGATTGAAGGAGATCCAAGATCAAATGAACTCCATGGGAGCCACGTTGGATCAAGAATTGATGGTGAGAAAAGCCCTGAATGTAGTCTCAAAAGGCTGGGAGGTGTTTGTCTAGAGCATACTGGGCAGGGAAACCCTTCCATATTGGGAGGAAATGTGAGTGGCTCTTTGCCAAGAAGAGATCAGAAGGCTGAGCAAGGTGGGAAGCAGTGGCAAGGGGATCATAATCAAGAAGGAGGAGGCGATGGATTCTACCCTAGCATCTGAGGGAAAGCATGAGAAATAGAAGAAGAAGGAACTCTCCAAGGGCAAATGCTTCCACTGTGCAGAGCTAGGTCATTATGCGACCCAGTGTCCAAGGAAGAAGAGCAAGGGAGAGGCCTTTGAGACCAAGGTTGCACTAGCAAGGGAAGAGAAATAAGTGGAGACAAACAATGACTGTGCCATGAGTGCACACACACCACTTGAGAAGAAATGGGGAGACATCAAACTATAGTCAGATAGACTACAGGCATTGAGGGGTAGGATCCTCGAGGTACCCAACCTCTTAGATTAGACCTTGCTACGGGAGCCCCAAAGAGGAGTAGCAGTAATGGTGGATGTTAGTGGAGACAGATGTGTATGGAGTGACAGAGGGAGCTACAGTGTAGGATTCCCAGGACAATGTGAGGCAGCAGTGCGAGAAGCCTGGGAGTGTTGCACCAGTGCAAGATGGCACAGAGAGGTGTACAACGGTGTGAGATGCATGGAGTTGTTGCAGCAATGCAGAGGTCATAGAGGGAGCACTTGTTAGCTATAGTGGGAGTGTCAGCATCAAGGGTGCCTCTAGCCTGACAGAGATTTCAGAGTTGGGAGATCAGTTACTTACTTCTCAGTAACAGGGTTGCAGTGTAGTAGTTAGCAGTGATAGTGCTATAGGAAGCACGATGCAATAGGATGAGAGGGAGTTGAAGTATGGATGCAACACTGGTAGTGGCAAGGCCATGGGTAGTAGTATAGGATGTAACATTGCAAATGATGGGTAGTAGGCCTAGCATCAGCACAGGGACTAATGTCGGATGATTAGGGTGATACTCAGTGAGGGGTATTACTAGAGCACAATCCTCGCTAAGAGGGAGTGTTGATTTGGGGTAGCATCAGATGTGATCTAGCCACAAAAATTGGTGGAGAGGCTAAGGAAGATAAGATCTCCAATACCTAGAAAGTGTTTGGGCTTATTCTAAATAGTTTGGGAGATATTAAAATAATTAATATTTTTAATGGAGTCCCTAAGTCTAAACTTAGGGAAAATAAAATATTAATGTGAATTAATATAAAATTGTGTTAGAATGGTCCAAAAGTCATGGATCAAGCTAGATCTTATCTTTGCCATTGATTAGGGACTTAATCTTGGTCGTTGATTTGTCAACAAGAAAAGTATAAGAGGCTTGAGGGTCACTTGGAGAACACACCAAGAGATCAAGATTTCGACTTTCTGGGGTTGGGTTTGCTGATAAAGTTGAGAGAGTGATCAGAGTTCCAGCTGAGGGGCAGTGAATAAAGAAGCAAAGAGGTAGAGATAACATTGGAAGGATCAGCGCAGTAGCCAGAGAGAGGGACGCAGAACTAGCCAAGGGTTCACGCAGAGCTAGCCAGGGCTCACGCAGAGCCAGCCAGGAGCTGCGCAGTGCCTCAGAGGGCTAGCGTGAGTGACGTAGAGGGCCAAAGGACTGATGCAATGCCTCCAGATGCTGACACAAGCTAAGCCAGAGTGATGTTGGGCTAACGTTGGGCCAAAGAGAGTTAACATAGTCCCTAGAGGCTGACACTGGGGTTTCGTGGGGCATATTGGAGCTGTGGAGCTGCCAGAGTGTTTATCCAAGGTTTCAGCGGGAATATCTGCTTCCAAGTAGAAAGGTACTACTGTCGAGAGTCTTCTCTATTTTGTGAGCTAGATTTGACACCCATATTGTATTCTGAAACTGCTTTATAAATCAAACCCTCGGATAGCTAGACCTGTTTTCCTGCATTGGGTTTTCTCAAGGACATTAGTCCAAAAACAATGATATCACTTGTGTGCTTGTTTCTGTTTCCTTCAGTTGATGATCTGTAATGTGTTGAGCATGTACTTGTATTTATTTCTAGTATTTACATGGTAAATAACTTGTTAATTAATAGAACAAGTAGGTAGTGTTACACAATATTTTGTCACCGTCCCTATTACCCCTTCTCTCGTACAATGGAGGACCTATTCCGGGACCTGTGAGAAGTGACATAACTTGAAAACACCTGCATTATATCCCTTAAAGTATGTACTTCATATGCCTTGAAGACACCTTCTACAAAATACCCAAAAATATAGCCCTTTCTCCATTGGCGCTGTTCCACAGTGTATTACTCGCGCCAATGGGGTAAATCCTCTAAAGAGGGCGCGCCAACTGGCGCCCTATCTCAGAGTCGCACTAGCACCAACCTAGTTGGGTAACAAACAAACTTGTGAAGGTTCCTTCTACCTTATCCATGAACTAATTCCAGTTTGAGTTGGTTCAGTTGGGCTTCGTATCTCCCAAGGAGGGAAGTAGTTCTCCACCTCTCATGGAAGCTTCCTAATGATAAGTACAATCCCATGAATCAAGTGGATGGTCTTATCTACTCCTCCTACCTCTATATAAGCTTGTTCTTTCCCCTTTGACAAGCTAGTTAGTAATTCTACTTTTCAAGCTCCCAAATCTAAGTCCCAAAGTCTGAGAAATGCTAAGCTCATCTTGCAAGAGGCCTTGTTCATCCCTATGAGGCTAAATCTTTAAGGAGGAGATCCATGTCCAAGTAATCAAGGAGAGAGAGGCTTGTTTCCCGTCCCCTACAAGCTTTGCAAGGCATGTGTTGCTGATTCACCCAGCCAAAGGAGGATTTGACGTCAGAACTTGGTTGTATTCTCTTTTTTTTATCAATAATAATAGACAACTATCATTATGGTTCCACTCATGTGTCATTATTATGATGTTTGAGTTGTATCCTTTCTGACTGATACATAGTTGCATTTCTGGGATTTTATGCTTGTATTTGTCTTTTTCTTTGCATGTGCAGGTGTCTGTTCACGAGGATCGTGAGGATTGTGACCAGCTGAAGCGAAAGAACGGAAGCAACGACTCTTCTACGAATACTAGCATTGGATTCGAGGTAGGCTCTTATCATTGGCCCTTACTTTGCAACTAGGAACCTGCATGTTAGTGTTGTTTGATTGTTGCTAGACCCCATTTAGGCTAGTGGGATCGCCTCTGTCCACAGAGGGGATTTACCTATACAACAATTTGGAGACTCCGCTAGGGAGTTGGCTTTTGCCTTGTTTGTTTATCTTGTCTTGTTGTTTGATTTGTAAACTTTAGATGGAGCCTGAAGTCTGGCCAGATAGCCTTTGAAACGCTATTGCTTTGCATTAGCGAAGTAGATCAATGCTACTTCAGTCCATCTCCGGTTTGGTTTGCAAACTGAATGACTTGGGACTAGCCTTGTTCCTTGTTCGTTTCTTTGGTTTCTCCCGCTTGTTTTGCGTTCTGGGTTGGATACCTGTGTTGTTTTTGCCTCTTGAGAGTACTTAGGTATTGCTGGTTTAGCCTTGGCTCTTTTGTTTTTTATTTTTCCTTAGCAAACTCGACTGGCGCTAGTTTATATCGTGACAGTCGCGCCAGTTGGCGCAAGTTGCACATTGACAACCCGCGCCAATCCCTTAAAGGCGCTTGTTGCAGCCTGACAGTTGCGCCAGGCCTGTAAAATTTTGAAGTTTTCTTGGTTCTCAATTTTTTGAGCTTTGGTTTTGTCCTAAGTACCTTTACTAGACTACTTTGGTGTGTTGGAGTATGGTTTTACTGGTTTTGATCGCTACCCTTTGTGTGTTTGCTTTTTTCTCCTGATTTCACATCTCTAGCCCTAGGGCATCTAGTGGCCTTGTGAATCGAGCCTTCCTAAGGTGTTTTGATCTTTTTGTTGTCCAGCTGACTCTCTTGTTTGCTCCTTTACACTTGGTTGGTAGTTGTGGATCGCTTCGTTGCATTATTTGAGTGATTTGCTTCATCTTCACTTGAATTCTGCTTCATCTCACTTTGAGCCCAGATCACACGGCTCATTGTTCGCTTTGGGATCTTTTTGATTATTTGGATGTTTGATCTGTGTTTTGAGGAACTGAACGTGTGTGTATTGGTTAGAATTTGTTAGTATTATTTCTCAAAAGTTCTTTAGTGCATTTTTCCATTATTGAAAAAGAAAATCTTTTTTGCTTTGAAACAGTTAATGAAAGTTAGGACTTTTCATTTTGATTAGTGAATTAATGATCTTAAAGAAAAGTTTATTGATTTGCATTAGCTGCATTAGGGAAACTCTTTGTTGTTTGTGATCGTTTCATTTACATGAAAGCTCTCTAACTCTCTTGTAATTAGCATTCATCGAATGGAATGACATGTTTTGGCATATAGATTGCATTTAGGGATTTTGAGAAATTGCATACGGTAGGACCTGAAAACCGAAACTTAACTCAAGATCAACTTTAAAATAAATCAAATGAACTTAAAAACACATTGAAACATAACGCTCACATTCTAGAGGTCTAGGCTAGAGACATGCTCCAGTGTCATTAAACCTAGTCACTTTTGTTCTCGCATTAAGGTTGGGTGATTCCTCCTTGTGTGACTCAATTGTGGTCTAGTACGGACTTGTGCTCCCACGTACCGTCGCGTATATATGGGGAGACTCCACTAGGTTATCATCCTTGATCCACAGGAAGCCGTGTCTGCCGCCTTACAACTCGTAACACACCGAACATAGCATTCGGGAAGATTGACTGCCGTATGGAAAGTCCTTAGCTTTCATATGATTGCTAAGGTGTATATGCAGTTTTATGGATTGTCTGGTAAACCCCTTGCCTAGTTTCTCCAGAGTAGTCACTTTTTGATCCTTTTCGGACTCCTTAAAAGAAAAGGATCTCTTGAGCATTTTTCACTTCAGGCTCACTAAATATTCGAAGGTGACTAGATTCATCTTTTGTCCTTCTCTCGACTCTTAAAACATGAAAAGGTCAAGTTGTGTCCTAATGTCTTAAAAATTTATTCGGCCACGATTACATTTACCTTGTTAGATCTTGTGTGCGTTAGTTTTGAGTAGGGTCTTTTATCGTTAGCTTGTCTAGAATTTTTGTTTGATTCTATCATCCTGGCGGATCCATCGATCCCGTCTCCCGTCCCAAGTGACCAAGGGGTTCCTTCTTCTGCTGCTCCTGAGACACAGGTTTGTGGTGACACTTTTCCTATTATTCCAAGTGTCCAACCGTTGAACTCTCGTGCTCCAGAGGATGAGCTTTACGATTTGTTTTGGAACCCTGTTTGGGAGCCCTCCGAAGAGGATTTTCCCTCTACTCCTACTGGTGTTTCGACCCCGATGGCTTCTTCTGATATGGAAGAAACATCTCCTATATCGAGTGGAACACCTGTTATGTCAAGTATTAAGACTCCTATCCTGGCCACATCCCCGGTCATATCTACGCCCTACACTGTTACACCTCTCGGTATTATAGTGCCGGTGCGTTATAGATCTCTGAGGGATGCCATGGGCTCTGGGATTTCCTCTTCTATGTCAGATAATAACATTGTTCCCACTACGGGACCTTTTGTTTCCCAAGTTCACCATACCACTGTCACGTCAGTTCCAACCAATCCGACCATTTGTGTCGCATTGTCGACTCCGGTTGCTAGTGTCGTTATAGCATCTTCCGTCATAACCACTGTTGCCGGCCCATCCCGTGGTCCAGTATGTAGTGGTCAATCAGCACATGCTGCCAGAGTTGTTCACCCTGCAAGCAGTGCCCCGCCTTCTTCTAATGCCATTTCAGCAGGGGGGGCATATTCTCAGTACTTGCATGTTGTCCAAAATCTAGGTGCGCGAGGCCCCTATTATGACCCTATAGGTCATCATTTGTATACCTACTTGCCAGCTCAACCCGCGGTTGAGTCTTCAATTCTGTTGAATGTCGCTTGGGGTACCACCGGTTATGGTGGTGGCCAGTTCTATCCGGGTCAAGGGCAGCCATCCCAAGGACCATCATACCAGGGTCAGCCATCCTACACGTAGCCTAATTATGGGCAGCAGTATTATGGCCAAACCTATCCAGGGAAACCTGGAGGCTCGCAAGGACAACCCTCCCAGGGACAACCTTCGGCCTCTAGTGGTCCGTCTTTTACATATCTTGGGAAACCTTCTGGAAACCTGAGACAACCTTATGCTCAACAAGGACAACTTGGAGTCCAGCAGGGATACCCTTCGAGTCAACCCTACAAGAATCCGGGACAACCTTACGCGCAGCAAGGACAACTTGTAAACCAGCAAGGCTACCCTTCTGGGCAAGGTGGCCAGCCTTACATGTAGCAAGGCCAGCCCATTGCTCAGCCTAGTCAACCATCTAGTCTGCAAGGACAACCTTCGATTGCGCAAGGACAACCAAACACCCAGCAAGCTCAACCTTCTGGGTAAGTAGGTCTGTCTCAGATCCAACCAGGACAACCTTCCAGCCAGATGGCCCAACCTCAGTCTTCGCAAGGATATCTCTCTGCGCCTGCTCAACCGGGCATGCAAATGGTTCCTGCTTCTCAAGCTCAACCCGACTATCAGCCCCAGAATCAAACTGGTCTCCAGCCGCAAGGTGGGTATCAATCCCAACCTTCTTATCAAACGCAACATGGTTCCCAGGCCCAATATGGAGCCCAGCAACTGTATGGATACCAGCAACCCCAGGGGAAAAACCAGTTTACCCCATATCAAAATTATCAATAGCCACAAGCCACCCCTTATCAAAATTATCAGCAACCCAATGTTGCTCCCGCCGATTAGTATGGTAACCATTGGGGTGCTGGGGGGCAAAACCAGAATCAACCATCCAGTTATGGATATAACCCTTATGGATAGAGTTCCTATGGACAAGGTCCTTTTGGACCTGGTCCATCCGGACAAAGTCAATGGGGGCAACCGACAACTAGATGGAACTCTGGCCCGACCTCATATTCGCAGATGTCCTTCAACCCGCAGCTACCATTTCTAGCAATGTTGGAACTGCCTGATGCGTCGAAGTTAACTAATGATTCTATTTTGCATAATCCACAATGGCCACCAGTTCCAACTAAGATACCCGACGATTGTACCAAATTCGACGACAAAGCTGGAGAGGATCCTCAAGCCCATGTAATGACTTATCACCTCTGGTGTTCGTCTAATTCATGGCTTGACGATTTAGTTCGGCTCCACCTATTCCAAAGGACTCTCACCGACTCCGCTGCTAAATGGTACATTGAATTGACCTGTGCGTCTTTTCAAGATTTCAATTCATTGGCAATGGCATTCCTCACTCATTTTCAGTTACCCATTCGGTACGAGATAGGGACCCATCTCCTTACGTCTCTCAAGTAGGACACAGCTATGCACATCTCGTATCATATACATGAATGGAGAAGGCGTCATCTGTTGATCAAGTTTTGGATTCCTGATCAACTCCTCACTGATTGGTTCACAACTTCCTTTGTCCCTAAGATTGCATGGGACATCGCCATGGGAGCTTGCGTAACTCAAGAGCAAGCTATCGCGCGTGCTCAGTACCTTGACTTAGTTTACTCTCAGTCAGGTACTTTGTATGAGTATTTGCCTAATGCCCCGAGACACGGTATCCAAAGCTCCACCAAAACCATCTATTGATGGAGTCATTGGCTCTGTGAATCCGTCGTCGAAAAAATCATCCTCGAACCCTGGGAAGCCAAAACCAAATGCTTCTAGCGAAAACGCTTCTCAGGGTGGTTCTAATTCTGGAATTACTTCCGAGGTTAACGTCGACTAGTCCACCACAGCAAACAAGGCCTCGAAAGGAAAGAAAAAGGAGAAAGCAAAGAATAAGTCTGAGCAACCTAAACAGGATTCCTTCAAACCTCCATCTGAGGAAGGAGCTAAGCGCAAACCCAAGTATCCTTGTCTCATCTGTGATGAGGATCACTATACCAAAGACTGCCCAAGGCGGTCCGAGGTTAGTCGTTTGTTGAAAGGTGCCCCTGGGATTCTTGCGGTCCTGAAAGAACCTTTCCCCTCTCAATAGACTCAAATGGTGGCTGATCCATCTTTGTCTTCATCTCCCTTTGGTTCCCAAGTGTTCATGGCTAGAACCATTCCCGTTCATGTAATGACTTGAACAAAGGAGTATCCATCACTATAGCATAGTTGAGGACTTAGCACAGGCTCCGTCAGCTATGTCCGCCTTAGAGGTTCTCTAGAGCTGCCCCCCTCAAAGGAAGTCCCTGCTATCGGCCATCGGTGGCATCGACCCAGCAGATTCAGATTTGATTACCTTTGATCTCGAGAGCCATGTCCCAAAGCTACCTCATCAGATCGCCTTTCTCATACAAGTCATCATCAATTCGAAAATGATCCATCGTACAGTTATTGATGAAGGCGCGTCAACTTGCATCATGTCGATTGCTTTTTGAAAGCGATCGAGTCTCCGACTTTGAGCCAGTCTCCTACGACACTGGAAGCCCTCGATGGGAGAGAATCTCATCCCTATGGTATTCTTCAACGATTGTTGATTACTTTAGAAGGGAAAACCGTTGAAATAGAAGTTGAGGTCGTTGATGCAAATCTTACTTACAACCTCCTTCTGGGCCAGAGTTGGATGTATGCCATGCATGCTGTGGCTTCATCCCTCTTTCGTGTCATTCGTTTCCCTCACCAGGGGAAAATTGTCACGGTAGAACAGCTCTTCTTCTTCGCTTCTTCTTCTGAAGGAAATGTGCCTTTCGTGGAGCATACCTCCATCCCTTTCGAGAGTGTGGGAGCCAGGCTCTTCAAAGATCCCTCCCTCATGGGTGTTTTCTCACTCCCACCTCCCAACCTCGCCTCCATCAATATGATTTCAGTTTGATCTGATCCCTGGGTCCTTCCCCCCATCGACCAGATAGAATCATGGGGCGAGGATATGCCGTTGAGTCCCACCGAGCTCAACTACATCAAAATCGCTGCTGTATCGGCTCCTCCTACTAAATCTGCTTCTTTAAGTAGAGCTCTTGACTCATACGACCATTCCCCTTGGCTTGGAGAATGTGCCTCCTCGAATCTATTAAAGAAAATATTTCCTTCCGACGAAGCCATCATAGAGACCATGTCTCTCAAGGAACCCTCGTGGTTCAATCTTCATCACCGTTCCTTGTTTCTCCCTACCCTTCAGGAAACGTTGGCTTGTCTCGAGCGGTTTTCTCCGTGTCTCCCTTCACAACCTCTTCAGACACCTATTCAGGTCTATCAAGTATCGTCTGAAGGAAATTTGGGGAACATTACGCAGACCCAACCTATCGACATCTCTGTCAAACCAGGGATTATCGAGAACATCTACATAGGAGTCACTTGCACTCCTAAGGAAATTCAAATCTATATAGCTCTTTTTCGCGAGTTCTGTGACGTCTTTGCATGGTCTTATGAAGAGATGCTCGGCATCGATCCAAACATCGTAGTGCATGAGATACCGACTTATCCAGGAGCTAAACCTGTTCATCAGCGTTTACGACTTGTGCACCCCCGCAAGGCTGCAGCTATCAAAGCGGAAGTTGAAAAAATTCTTAAAGTTGTTTTCATTTACCCTATCCCACTCACAGATTGGGTCTCTAACATTGTCCCTGTCGATAAAAAGCAAGGGACTATTCGCGTCTGTGTCAATTATCGCGATATTAACCAAGCCTGCACAAAAGATAACTAGCCCACACCTTTCATTGACCAGTTCATTGATGAGTGTGCTGGGAGTGAGATATATTCATTTATGGATGGCTTTTCTGGCTACAACCAGATTAATATCGCGCCCACTGATCAACACAAGATGTCCTTTATCTGTCCGTGGGGTACTTACGCTTATAAAAAGCTCCCTTTCGGTCTCAAGAATGCTGGTGCCACTTTTCAATGTGTGATGTCTTACGCCTTTCATGATATCTAGCACATTGTACAGCCTTATCTGGATGACCTTCCCGCTCATTTGACTAAGCGCCAAGACCATCCGTCACATCTCCGCGAGATTTTCTTCGCTGTCAACACTACAATATCTGACTTAATCCACATAAATGTATCTTCTGCATAGAATCTGGTCGACTTCTCGGGTTTATCGTCTCCTGAGAGGGCATCCACTTGGATCCCCTTAAAGTCGAAGCCATTTTGAATCTTCCTCCCCTTGCTTCTTTGCGGCAACTACAGAGTTTGCAGGGTAAAGCAAATTTCTTACGATGATTTATCCCGAATTATGCCGAAGTGGCAAAAGGTTTCATGCGGTTACTCAAGCGCGACACCCCGTTTCGATGGGATACCATAGCTGAGGAGTCTTTTGCACATCTTAAAACTCTTCTGGTTTCCACCCCTTTGTTGCAGCCTCCGAATTTTCATCGCGATTACACGTTGTATCTGGCCGCTGCTGACACCACTATCGGTATGGTTCTGGTTCAGGATGACGATGATGGCACGGAACACGTTATCTATTACCTTAGCCGCAATTCATTAGATACGGAATCTCGATATGCTTATGTCGAAAAGTAGGCCCTCGTTGCTGTATGCATTGTTCAACGCTTCCGTCATTACATTTTGTTGCGTACAATGAAAGTGATCTCTGATTGCAACCCTATGACCTACATTCTGTCACGCAATTGCTGGGCGGCAAATACTCGAAGTGGATAGTCATCCTCCAAGAGTTTGACTTGGAATTTACTACTGCCAAGTCTAAGAAATCACTTGTCTTCGCTGAGCTGTTGTGTTCTTTGCCATCCATCACTGCCTCCTCTCAGTTAGAGGATTCCATTCTAGACGAAACTCTCTTCCTGATTAGCACCCTCGATCCCTGGTACGGGGATATTATTGTCTACTTGCAGACGTCCTCCTTCCGTCCTGAGACCTCCAAGGATGCTCGCCGACGGATCTGACATCAAGCCCAACCATATCGCATCATTGGGGACACCCTGTACCGTCTCGGTGTTGATTTTGTTCTTCGTCGATGCTTAACTTTCGAAGAAGCAGAGAGAGTTCTGAATGACTGCCACTCTGGTGCATGTGGCGGTCACATGTCTGGATATGCCACCGCATAGAAAATCCTCCGTGCCGGCTATTTCTGGCCCTCCATTTTCAAGGATTGCATTCTTGTTGTCCATTCGTGTCATGAATTCCAGATTTACCAACAGAAGATGAGTGCACCCCCTGCTCCACTACACCCCGTTGTAACCGTCGACCCTTTTGCCAAATGGGGCATCGATTATGTGACCTGTAACCCTCGCTCAGCCGGGGGGCATGGGTACATCATTGTTGTTGTTGATTATTTCATGAAATGAGATGAGGCGATGCCTACATTGTCAAAAGACGGTCACACCGCGGCGCAGTTTTTGTTCAACCATGTTATTTCGCAGTTCGGAGTACCCCAAGCCATCGTCACTGATCACGGAAAACATTTTCGTAATCACATGATGACCGAGTTAACAACCCAGTTGGGCCTTAGGCATGATAGTTCGACCCTGTACTATCCTCAGGCAAACGGTCAAGTGGAAGCCGTGAACAAGGTTTTGGTCAAGATGCTTCAAAGAACTGTTGGCATGCAATAAGTCCAATTGGCATCTGATGATGTTCTCTGCTTTGTGGGCCTACCGTACCTCCGTGAAGGACGCCACCGGTTTCACTCCCTTTCAATCAGTTTATGGACTGGAGGCAACCCTTCCTATTGAGTGTGAGATTCCTTCATTAAATATAGCTGTCGAATTTCTCCCTGATACTACTCCAATAGAAGAGCGTCTTCTTTACTTAGAATGGCTGGATGAGACTCGTCGTCTAGCCTCCTTAACTATTGAAGCTCAGAAGAAGCGAGTGAAAACTCACTTCGATAATACTGTTAACCCCCGCTCTTTCATTGAGGGAGACTTAGTACTGCTCTATGATCAAGCTAACGATAAGCTAGGGGCAAGAAAACTCGAGCCTATGTGGCACGAGCCCTATATTGTGAAAAGAGTTTTGCAAAAAGGCGCCTACGAGCTTATTGATTATGAAGGAAATCCCCTGGATAGGCCCCGAAATGGGCTTTATCTTAAAAAATATTATGCATGAGTCCAGGCACTCTCTTTTTTGTACATACGTGTGCTTTCAGCAAGTGTGTTGTGTGTGCATGTTTTTTATATTTTTGTCTTGGTATGTCGGCGTGATTGCCACTTATTGTTTCTTTTGCTTCTTGGGCAAATGTCTGGATCGCCTTACATTGGTTTCACTGATGGTGCTTCCTGCAGTACACGTAGCTTGTCGTCTGCAGCATGGGTGATCTACGATCCTCGTGGTGAGTTAGTAGACATTCAAGGGGTTTGTCTAGGTTGTACAACGAACAATGTTGCCGAATATAGTGCTGTGATTGAATTATTAGCTGAGGCGATTAACCTCGGCATTCGCACATTGATTGTGAGCTTGGATTCTCAACTTGTAGTCCACCAACTCAACGGGCGTTATTCTGTCAGAGATCATCGGATTTTAAGGTTGTATTTACGTGTTAAGTTATTAGAAAGGGATTTTGATTTCATTACTTATCAACATATTCCAAGACAACTTAATACGTTAACCGATGCATTAGCTATTTATGTGTTGGACAGGCATTTTCATAACATGTGAATCCACATAACACAAGAAGCATAAAGTACAATAAACCATAAAACATATGTATATATATATGTGTGTGTGTGTGTGTCTAGAATGTTTGCAACCCGTGCATCATCAAAAAATAATACATGTTTGCCTGAATACATCCGGAGACAACATGTCTCTCAAAAAATATGCATGAAAAGGAAAGCCTAGATATCTAGTCTCGGTGGTGCTCATGGTAGCATGTCACCGCTCGCACTAGATGCCTCAAGAGCCGGTGGATGCGAGTTGGCACCCCTACTGTGTGCCTCTGGTACGCTAGCGAGACATCCGCTAGCTGAGCATAATCTGGGATCCCTCGAGTGATAGCCTCGAGGTTCTAGATAAGCTCCCCTCTGTCACCGCCCTCCTCTTGAGGATCTGCTCCTGCTACTGGATGTCTCCTCGTAACGGGAGATAGGCCAGTTGGACACTCTGGACCAACATCTACATATGCATATAAAGGTCATTAGGACAAGCATGTACTAACAAAAAATCATAAAGATACAAAAAAAAAAAAAATGAGGACGTACCAATCTCCTCGTCCCAATCCTCTCCATCCGGTAAGGGAAGGTCAGGGTCTCCAGTGAAGTCTGTCCCCACATATGGCTAGTCTTCCACCATGATCAGTTGGCGGCGGAGCCACCTGAAGAACTCCGGTCTGAAGGACATCTGCTGGCCGCCACCACCCCTCGGCATCAGTGCCGCCCATCGAGCCATCCTTGACTCTTGAGGTGCTGGGTCTGCCATAAAGGCCCCTTGGCTCTAGAATCTTGGCACACGTTGCAAGAAGAACGTCACCAAGATGGAACCATACCTGAACTGTTGCAGCTTTCCCCACTTGGCCTTTGTCAGTTGCCTCTACATATTGGTCGTCACAGCTGACGCCCAATTGAAGACTGTCGGGCTAAGGCACTCCATCGCTAATAGCAGGTGGTTCTTCGTAGCTTTGTGGGGCGGTTGTGCCCCCGCAGCTCGTGTAAAAGTGAATAGTAATGCCCGTAGTGTCAAGTCCTAAACGGTGGGGATATCCACCTTCGAACTGCCCTACCCATATTTTTCCTCCGGGCAAATTTGGGCCTTCACCTCATCCATCTTTTCTCCAGATGGCCTGCTCCCAGTCAATCGAGGCACCGGCCCTCGTCGCGACAATCCAGTCAAGAAGTAGACATCCGATATGTCCAACTCCAGTACCTGATCCCGTATCCGGAACACCTATTCCTCTACATCCCACAAGTCGATCAAGTATTGCAGGAGCTTTGGCTGAGCTCTTAAATAAGATAGCATGAAGTATTTTTTGAGCCCACATGCTCTGAGAGCTTCCATGCAATCTTCATCAGCTAGGGCCAATGTGTCCACTTGGTCATGTTCCCGTTCCTTCCATACAATCACCATTTTTGCGGATTACCCTGCAAATACAAGCCCAAATAATGCATTAGACTCTCATGTAACTTGAAATTGCAGGAAAATGGGTTTTGGATATGTTAAAATTGACCAAAAAATGTGTGCGGCCATTGGTGCGACTGTTTCTAAAACAGTTGCGCCCTATGGGAAACTTGCCCCATTGGCGCGGGTCCGTGCCCGAAACCCGCGCCAATGGGCGCAACCCCTAAAATTAAAATTCCCCCCATAGGAAATGAAAATGCAATTAAAAACAAAATCAAAACAGATGAAAATGAAGCTAAGGACAAGATCACTTACCTGGCACTGACGGCGCTCGAAATGGTCCACTGGATTGGCCGCAATCGTCAACTGAAGGTCACACTCCAAAAAGCCCTAATGTCGCTCTCCAAAGGTAAAAAGTGAAAAGTAATTTTTATTTTACCATTTTCACCTTTTTATAGCTTTTTGACCCTAATTAGGATTTAAAAAGTCATTTTATGAATATTTTTATGAATATTTGTGTCGAAAATGGGTTTTACGCCGATTTTTTGTGCAGCGACAGGTGTTCATGCATCTTTCACGGCGAAACGAGTTGTATTTTATACTTTTTCGGACTCGGTAAATACACGAAAAACTCACTTTGGAGTCATTTTTTGCTCTTTGCTGACTCTATAAAAGTGAAAAGAATGCCGAGTTGGTCCTCTCGACTCGTTAAACGGACATGAGAGGCAGTCATCTTTAAACCCTTTTCCGACCGTTTAAAAACGAAAAGATCGTCGGACCCTTGTCGTTTCCGGTTCGTTAACGGTCATGAAGCGACATGGTTTTGATCACTTTTTTACTTTTTCAGATTAGAGTCACTACTCATGAAAAGTACTCCTCGGTCGCAATGATCGGGTGGTTCTTTCAAGCATGGTTTTATACTTTTTCGGGCTCGAGAGACACAACTTTACGAAAAGGGACACCCCTGGAGTTTCCTTTCCGCTGTCTTTTCAAACTCTCTAAATATGAAAAGACGTCGAGTTATTCCTTTGTCAGACTCGTTAAAAACTTAATGACATCGGATTCCGTCGAAATGACGCCTCTCAAGCATATGCTATCCTCGTCAAGCTTTTCATCCAAAAATAACCGGGGTACTCACCAGAAATGGTGGGGGAATAAAGGAACCATAATCATCGTCATGTCGGCAGTATGTCGCTCTTGAACATGGCACTCGTCTGCATTCGTGTCTGGGTCGGGACATCTCATCTTGTTTCACACTTGCCTCCGTGGGTTTGGGTTATCCTGTTTGACCATTCATCTGCTCATCGCCTTGTCACCATGACCTCTGATCATTTGATGTCAAATACTGCCAAGTCCAATGTCGTGTCGCCGTTATGTTCAAGAGAAGTTGACCTCTGCAGAATACTCAACCTCCCTCTGATACCTCACACAAAATATTTTATCCTTCTCCGTCTCGTGTCGATGATGTGGGAAACATTATGGCCCACCTTTGATTAAGGTCACTTCCTGTCGATTTCAGCTCATTATCCAGGAAGTTGACTTAGAGACTCCCTTTAGGTACCTTGGAGCCTGCATGCCTCAATGGCAGGTTCTTCATATTTGACGCGAGGTTTTCATCATTGGCCTCTGATCGGATGATTCTACGGGTGTTCGACACTGGCTCACTGATTCGCACGCCATGGATTGTACCTATAATACCTTGAGGACCATTGTCATGATTGGTGGTACCTCTCGCGTTTGTTAACAGTTTTCATTATTGACTGGTAATCAGACGATGTTCTTGCATGTTCGACTTCGACTCCCATATTTGCATGCTTGAACTTGTACTTTGTTCAGGTCGAGTTGGAGCGCAAGACCCTAGATTTTGTCTGTTGAGATCCAGGCTGTATTTTGTGGATTATTATCATCACTACATGACTCATTCACTGGATGGTTGCGACCATGCCTGAGTCTATTCATTGATCCTCATCGGATGGCTGCGTCCATATCTAGGATCCAGATTTTTATGTACTCTATTATGGATGGTTGCGCCCATACCATGTACATCATGTATTTGAGATATCAGTTGTACTTCGTGCAGGTTCTCCGGCGGCCGTGTTTTCAGTCAACCATGTTCTTGTAAAGCACTTCACCCCTCTCTCTCTCGGGCTTCATGCTTTAGGGGGCATATGTTACATAGTATTTTGTCACCGTCCCTGTTACCCCTTCTCCCGTACATTGGAGGACCTATTCCGGGACCTGTGAGAAGTAACATAACCTGAAAACCCCTGCATAATTCCCTAGATTTCTCAACATGGTATCATAGCTAAGGTGTCAAAGTCAAGGAAGGGCATCTCATCAAAGGAAACTCAAGGATTGAATCTTAGAATGGCATCAAAGCAAGTTGAATAATATCAAAGCAATATTTTGAAGATATACATTGAAGAATCAAACCCTAGATCAAAGAAGAAGAAGTCTTGGGATTATCAATCAAGGCCAAAGCCTTATTTATACTCAAGGCGAATAGATCTACAAATCAAGGCAACTGGAAGTCTACACTAGCAAGAGTGTTGGATCCTATAGTCTTTAACAAAAGGACCACAAAGACCCTCATCAAGATGAAGAGATCTACAAAGAAGAATTTCTAGGTCACATCATCTTGGATACCATAGAATCATATTTAATCTGCACTCATTCTCCACCAAGGATTTGAAGTATCTTGAAGACAAAGAAGGCTAGAAGGCATTATCATCATATTCAAAATCTATAAGGCAAGCTACCAATCATTGCAACAAGGATCCCATCCTTATAATTGAACAAGATCATCCAAGGAAGCATCAAAACATCCTCATCAATCTACATCAACAAAAGGAAGCTAGATCTAAAGGCATTGACACATCATAAAAGGAGAAATCTCCTTTATTGAAGAAGGGATTTTCATTGGGAAGAAGATCATCTAAAAGGAGCACTAATACATCTTCTTCAACCACCATAAAAGTGATCAAGTTGAATATTTCATCTTCACTTGTCAAGTAAGTATCTTTCATTCTATAATCAAATTTGGTAAAATGACTTCGTTTTGCAAGGAGATCTATAAGCTGGGTGGGGAATCGAAATTCATTGTATGGAAAAGGAGGATAGACATAGTCCTCGAAGAAAGTGAATTCATTAAACATATCTAAGAAAAGGTCTCCTCTGAATACATGGAAAGGGATTCCTATGAAAGGACCCCTCATATAGAAGTATTGAAGACATCAAAGAGATATATCTAATAAGATGGTAGAACTATTCTCTAAAGATGTGATAAAGAAGGCCACATCACTTAAATTTTGATCTACACATATTGAAGGTATCAAAGGATAACATGTTATATTCATAAGATCTCAATTGCAAGATCTAGGAGAGATAATCCTCACTGTTCTAAATGCACTAATCGATGAACAAGGTAACAAATGTATGTGAGGATAATAAGGATATCCAATTCAACAACTTGTGGGTTCTATACAAGATAGGAGATGACAAGTTGAGGGCAAAACTATTGAAGGTTAAAATGAAAGGATTCAAACATTTGCAAGAAGGAAAAGGAAATCTGGGAAATTTGGTCATCACAGCTAAGATGCAATGCTATAGGCATGATAGGAAATATTTTCCTAAGCTCAAGTAGGGAAATAACAAGAAATATAGAGAAGAAGTTCATTTCACCGAAGAAGTGGATGAAGTTGAAAGAAGGAAGTCTAAGGAAGAGGAAAAGAATTAGAAGTAAGAGCTTGTGACATCACTATAAGAAACACGAAATATGTCTGATATTCAACTGTGAAGGTAATAGCTCTTGAGAACCTCATTGGAAACTTAAGAAAGGGAAAAAGTCATCCAAGACAAGTCTCATCATACATCAAGTCAAAAGGAAACAACTGCTAGGTAGGGATATCCAAGATCCTCAAGATTCTTTGATGGAATCATCATCGAAGGATTCACCGATCTAGAGTGGAAGCAAGTGTTTCATCAAGAACTTCAACATGTGGAACTCATGGGATGATGGTATGATGACATATGAAGCAGATCAAGGGATTGAAGCTATTTTCAATCAAGGAAGCTGCTGAAAGAAGCCTAGATGACCTAAAGGTAAATGAGGTAAGTATGCTTGTATTCATTATTATAAAGTCATGTTGTATGGTTGCAGGTAACATGGATCATGACTCTATCTTGAGAAGCATGATCAAAGGGTAGCAATCTCCTCCTATGAAAATATGTCAGAAGGCATGGGTCACACTAGATGAAATCAACATAATATGTCCTCATATGAAGTATGGGGTGGTTGACTACAATTGAGGGACTCTAATTGGAAGCTCTTGTGAATGAAATGAAATGTGTAAAGAAAGGAAGGAAGATATCATGAGATATGCAACCATGGTAAAGGAAATCAACATCCGAAAGGCCAAGAAGATTTGACTAGGAAATCTCCCGGAAAGATATAAAGACTCTGATGAAAGTTTGGAAAAGATGGAGACCCTTGGAAATGGATATCTTTGGGAGATATGTAAACATGTATGTATGATGTTGACACAAACTAGAATATGTCATGATGAAAGATCATCACAAAGGTAATTTTTATATAAGTGTTCATTTCTTATTTTGAACAAATATCTGGATGGGTTTATGTAGGTCTACCAAGTGAATAATTGTGGATGTATTCCAAGAGGACCATATAGAAGGATGTAAGATCCCTCCGGAAAATATGGCACAAAGAAGGTAGCATGACATGAAGCAATACGAGATGAAGACTAATGGATCACTTTATGATGAAAGGAATAATGACATGACTGACTCATGGATGAAAGTGATGGATGATTTGTGCCCTATGAAGAAGCCCCAAAATATGAAGACTCCTTGACAAATAAATTCATGACATCGAAGGAAGGAGCTCTTCAAGCAGTTGGTTGTAGAGCTGTTGTAGGTCCCTAACTAAGAGGAAGCCTGAAAACAAGTTTCTTACTTGGAAGAAACTTGGAAATAACTAAGCCAAGAGGGAGCTTAGATAATTTCCTTCCATATGAATGAGTAGATTCAATGATTGGAATTGATATTTCCTCTGTAATTGAGAGGAAGAGATAGACACATCATTATGATCTTCACCTAGGAAGACAAAATGGTTGATTGGGTAATCATCTAGCATTCGATACTCCTTGAGGATGTGATATGGTGTTACACCGGACAATACCTCTTGCCGTCAAGAGCGATCTCCCTAGATTCTAAATGGAAACTAGAAACAATCATGACGAATGAACTCATTCTTTCCCTAAGTTAAACTTGTTTGAATTATAAGCAATCTAGCTAATGGATAGATTACTTACCAGTTTCACAAAATGCCCGATGAAGATCCCTAGTTGAAACTTAATGCAAATCTTCAATGCTTGATAGGACCTACAAACATAAACCATAAAAAGGATCAAAAGTACAAGTGATATAATAATTCAAAAAACTTTTCCTAATGATAAAGGAAATTAGGGATTGAACTTGGCTTAATGAATATAATAAACAATTTCAAACTATTCATCATTCACAAAATACAAAATCAATGGGAGAAAGTGCTCATTTGTATTAATCAGAAGATAAGATGATCCAAATTGGATCCATGAAGATTATCAAAGTGCCATGACTATATTAAGACAGGATAGACTTCAAATTTATGAACATAGAGTAATCAGGAAGACTTCTAGATAGTGGCAGATTGCAACCAGCAAGGAGCAACGAGGACCTCAGTCAAAGTGTGTTGACCAAGGCCCATGGAGTCCGCGCAGGAGGCAAAACTGGCACTTGGGAAGCCTAGATTAGGAAACGGAGGCCATTTCTAATGCGCGCTAATTGCGCATCATTGGGAAAAACCCCTCGAGAAGGAAAAATCCCCAAAGCGCTTGATTGCATGGAAGCCGAGAAACCATGGGGAAAGCGTTAAGGCAAAAGGTGGGTCCCACGCTCGAAAATCGGCAGTATATCGGGGGCACCCTTGGGCGGTAAGCGGATTTTGAGAAAAACAAGCGATTCCATTTAGTGCCCAATGCATGGCAGGCAGATGAGAGAGAAAACCACCACTCATTGCATGCTAATGATCGAACGAGTCAACCATGCAAAATGAGCGAATTTCGTAGGATCTGGGGGCTCCAGATCGACAGTGCAGATTGCGCTCAATGGAGGAACCAGATTTGACAGGGGATTAAGCCATGACATAAAGGAGTTTGAAGTCCGAATTGATGCTAAGATGGTGGGTGATTCATACCACAGCGTAACTAGAAAATCGAAGCGACGAGGAAGGGCTGGTGCAATTCGTGAGAGGACAAGTGGCCACTCCTTGTGAGCCATTAATGATGATGCAGAGATAGGGAACTCCAAGCGAGCAGAAACAGGCGATCCGACGGGGGTGGAAGAGGAAGTGAATAGTCAAAGATAGATTGGCTTTAAATCCATGAACAGACAGAGAACAGAGGACACCGAGAGGAGAAGAGAACGAAGACAGAGAAAAGAAGAGACATTAAAGCAAGAAGCAGAAAGATAGAAGGTTGAGCTGACCTGCAGCATAAGGAAACATCGAGCAGACATAAAGCTTGAGAGGTTCAAGCAATCCATAAGAGGATCTGTCAGGAATTGAGTACCACATTAGGCTCCTCCCATTAAAGACCAGAGAGGTCAAGACCTGGTAAGGAAAAGAGTTTGTGCACTCTAAGTGGCTTGGGGGATCCAAGAACCACCCTACCAAATATTATCTGTTTCAAGAGACTCAAATTGAGCTCCTCACTGTAAAAACTCTACTTTAAAGACACAATAAAAGAAGGCCACCACTGAAAGCTAGACTGGAGACGTAGCCCTGGAGGATAGGGTGAACTCCTTATTAAATATGTTGTGTTCTTGTATTTACTTACTGTGTTTTTCTTAGGTTTTCCATTTTCCAGTGTCTGTGTATTTTGCAATCTGATCAATCTATTGCCTAAAATAACATAGACACCACCAGCACATTAGTTTGTAATACCTTCATTCAATAATTCTTTAACTGAGATCACTCAAGAGTGATTTTCAAATCAAGTGGTATTAGAGCTCTAGGCTATTAAGGTTAGACAAGCTTGTGTTGGTTTAGCTTTTGAATGCTAACTAGATCAAAGCTCAAATTAGGAGAAGGAGAGTTGGTCGAAACTAATCCTGAAATTGGGAGAGTCTACCCTTGGAAGACAATGTCAAGGAAGGTCCTATGGGGCCAGACCCTCAATTCATAGATAGTTTCCTAACCATAAAGTCCATGGTAGAAGAAATGTATAGGGAATTTAGGAAACATAAGGATGAAGATTCATCAAGCTCTAAGCAAGACAAAGGAGAAGATGAGTCACATTCCCATGACCACTCAAAAGGAAAAGGGAAAGAGGAAAGCTTTCTCATGCCTACTAATAGCCCTAAAAAGAAAGCATCTTTGATCAAACTAGATGTTAAATTTGATCTACCTATATATGATGGAGAGTTGAATGTAGAAAAGCTGGACAATTGGATTAGAAAAATTGATGTTTATTATAGAGTGTAGAATATTGACTCAAACAAGAGCAAGATTCACCTAGCAAGCCTACACCTTGGAGGCACTACCTTGGTTTGGTGGGAAGGCAGAACCCAAGTTGACATGAAAAGACATGGTAAGACCACCTCTGTCTGGAGTGAATTTGTTTCTGCAATCAAAACTCAGTTCTATCCATTGGCCTACATGCAACAAGCCATGATGAGTTGGAAAACTCTTTGATAGTTGAAAGGGAAAAGTGTTCAAGGATACACTTAATAATTTAGAAAGAGAGCATTGATTCTAGGAATCTCATTAGACTCACCTGAGACTCTGTTGAAGTACACTGGTGGTCTACACAGCTACATGAGGCATACTATCCTCATGTTTAATCCCACTAGTATAGATGAGGTATCTGTACAAGCTACTCATCTAGAGGCTAGAGGAAAGAATGGAAGTCCAAAAGTTGGGGGATCATACCAACCCACTGCAAGCAAGAATAAGGAGAAAAGAAAGCAATAGTGGAAAACAAGGAAGGCTAACACTACACAGAAAAGAAAGGCTTCATGCACTCACTGTAAAAAGGATGGGCATGATGATGAGAATTGTTGGATTCTACATCCAGAGCTAAGACCTAAGAAGTTCGAGAGTAAGAAGAAGAAGATTGTTGCAGCTATTCAGAAAGATTTGGGGTTAGACTCAGGAGATGAAACAACCATTTTAGCCACAGGTATAAGTGTTATATACATATTTGGGCACTGCAACCCCAATCACATATGTACATAAACCAAGGGCTTCTAAACCCCTAAAAGTGTTGTTTCATACCCTAAAGGATCAAGGTTAGTTGATTACATCATTTCCCAGAAGTTCTCCTTGAAAACCTAAGAACTGGTCAAAACTGGACCATCTCACCTGCTCCATGGTTAGGGTGCGATGCATCTCACCTATTGCACATGGGGGGTGCGATGCATACTAAAAATGCCTTCTATAGGGTGCGATGGGCAAGAGTAGACAAATGGCAGAGGTAGTTTGCTAGGTGGAAACCCATAGAATCTTCTAGAAACTACTCATTTGACACTTACCTCTCTGAATTTGCCCAGGAATGAGTAAGAGATCATGAAATCTCCAAATGGAACCAAGAACTATCAGTGAAATGACACTAATCAAAATCCCAGAAGCTAACTCATCCACCTGCAAATATCTATATGTGGATCCCTCATCCTAGAGATACAAAGGCTAGAATTTTGTATTTTGTAAGGAAGTGTTGTTGGTTTCTCTTTGAAACATTGTATTGTTGGGTGATCTAGATTTTCATGAGGTGAAGAGGGATTTCATGTTGGGAGGATGGCGCTGGATCAGATAACTTGGTTGTAATCCTCTCTTCTACTACTTCTATCAATAAATCTATTTGAGTTTTCCTCCATATACTTGTATATCTCTTAATCTTGTATTTGTGTATGCATTTGTATGGTTAATATACATCTGATCCTATATTGTTTATGGTTATAGATCTCTATGCTTTGATGGTATTTTGCTGCATTGACTCTACAGGTGTTCTTTAAAGTGGGACAAGTGAGGAAGGAGTGGTGAAAGCTCTATCAAGGGAAAGAGGAAACAAGCAAGGAGCCAAGCAAAACACTGAGGTTGGTGCTCTCTGCTTCTCTCTCATATATCTCTCATAAAGGAAAACACAAGTGACTTTAAATTGTTTGTTTCTAAGATAGCTACCCGTCATAGTGGGACTAGTAGCTCTGAATGGACACTAGTTTTCTTGATAATAAAATGGCGACTCCATTGGGGAGCGAATAGTTTGTTTGTTTGTTTCTATTTGTTTGCTTTATAAACTACAGACGGAGCCTAAAGTTAAGCCAGCTAGCCTTCGAACTGCTTTTGCTATGCAACTACAAAGTAGATCAACGCTGCTTCAGTCAATCTTTAGGTTTGTTTATGAACTGAACAATTAACTTACAAACATCCTAATTTCCCTGGTGGTAGCTCAAATAACCTCATTTGATCAGCCCTTGTACTTTGTGTTTACTGCCTATCATAAGCTTGGCATAAACCCCTGAATTTAGCTGCGAACTATGAGAAAAAACAAAGCTCAATATCATCCCTAGACCATCACACTGTCTCTCATTGGAAGTCTGGATGCATTGCACCTCCCATGTGTTGCAGGTGAGATGCATCCTTGTTTCCCTATGTTACAGGTGTGATTATTAGGTGAGACTGTTTCTGCCTCCAAATTTTGGTTTTCTCTTCATTGTCTTCAGCTTCATTCAGTAGTTTTTCTGTCTATGATCAATATATCACTGTTGAAAGTCCCTTCCGTTGCATTATTTAGCCTCCATTGATAAAGAATTGTGAATGTTTTTTATGTATTTTTCATCATTTACAGTTCTCCTTTGCAAACAGTAGCTTAATCGAACTGTCGTCTTTTGATTTGAAAGTGTCACAAGTGTCATTTTCAGTCAAGATAAAGAGTGTCACAAAGCATTCCTCTTTTAGATAGTCAATTACACTTTTTCCATTGTATTTGATTTGAAATTATTAGTATTTCAAGTGTCGAAAGCAGTTCTAATTCAAAATCACAAAGTGTCGTCGTAGTCATCCTTTCATTTTTTGAAGAGAAAATTGTTAGTACTGTCGCTTTGAAAGAAAATAATTCATATCTGTACTTAGTTTTCTTTTTGTCATTCTCACATTAAGGAAACTGAAAAACAATACATGCATGTGCATTTGCATTTAGACTGCATGCTGGAACTGATTTAAGAAAAGTGCATCTAATGTGTGCTCTCTGCTCTATGTTGAAAGAATTTCATTTCTCTTTCCTTAGTAGCTAGGATTTTAATTGCAAAAAGAAAGTAAACGAATGTTTATCATCTTAGATTGCATATTTAGGAATTGTATATCTACAACATGCGGTGAACCTTAAAGGCAAACTTCTAAGAAAGATCAACTGTAACATAAAACTCAATGAACATAAAAACGCTTTGGAACCTAATGCACAACATTTAGAAGTCTAGGCTAGAGACGTATTCTGGCGTCGTAAAGCTTGGTAACTATTGTTTTCATCATAGGTTGGGTGATTCTCCCTCTTTGAGATAACAAGTGCTAGTACGGACTTGTGCTCCCATGTACCATCGAGTATATATTGGGAGACCACAATAAGCTATATCCTTTATCCTTAGGAAGCCGTGTTTTCCGCCCTATCGATCACAATGCACTGAACATAGCATTCAGGAAGATTGACTACCATACCATAAAAAGTATTCTATAGTTCTGCGATTGGTTTGGTAATCCCTCTGTCTAGATTTCTAGAGCAGTCACTTTCATTCCTTTTCAAACTCCTTAAAAGAAAAGCTCCATCTGAGCACTTGTCACTTCAGGCTCATTAAAAATCGAAGGCGACTAGAGTCATCTTTAGCTTTTTCTCAACTCTTAAAAATTGAAAAAGCAAGTTGTGTCAAAGCGTCATAAAATTTATTTTAATCAGAATAACATCACTATTCCCTCATTGGTCTTAGGTTGAAAAAATGGAGTCCGCCAACCAAGGGTTTCCCCTTGGGGGGAATCCTAGTCCCTTCTCCTCTTGGGGAGATGTTGGTGCATCTCATATGGCTAATTTTTCCCTTCCAGGACTTAAAATCGGCCTGCCAGTATGGCTTTTCTCGACCTCTGTCGTTCAAAACACCGTGATTCCTGAGCAATCAAATCAGCAACGAGATGATACTTGAGTTACCCCCCAACCTTCTACTTCTTTTATTTCTCCTTCTCCTTCTTCCTCTTCGCTTGGTGAAGCTAGTAATGCTAAAAACCAAGTAACTAAGAAGAAGAAGAAACGGAAGGAGAAGAAGAAGAAGAAGCCAATGGCGAAAGGGGGCAACCATGCATCGTCTGGTGAAAATCCACACACTGCACCATCCAAACCTAAATCTCCATGTGTCATTTGCAAAGGAGACCACTATCATCGAGATTGTCCCTACATCCCACGGATCCCGAGGGACTGGTCTCCCCACTTGCACAATCTGGTGTCTTCAACCTCTGATGATCATGTTGAGAGCACACCATCAACTAGCGAAAACGAAGCCAATGGAAAGAAAGGAAGATCTAAATTTCCTTGTAGACTGTGTGAAGGTGATCATGCCCTCCACCGTTGTCCCTTCCCAGACGAAGCTAAAGAGTCTTGGATAACTGTCCTGCTTCACCGCTACGACTTCCTCCTGGATACAAGAAACTCTTGCCGAGTCCATTGCTAGTTGAAAATCTGACTGACACACATTTGTTGTCAGTCAAAGCACCTATCATTGAAGATAAACCCTCTGAGTCCACACTGGACCAAGATCAACAGGTCGATACGGTAGTCGAGCCAGTCTTGTCTTCAGAAGGTCCACCTTTAGATGATACAATTACCATAGAGAATGAGGACGACACCGTTCAAGTTCTTTTTGTCAATACAGAATCCGATGAACCTGGGGGAAATCTACCCATTCCTTTACCACAGGAAGGAAGTTCGTCAGATATTTATCCAGCCATTTATTTGGTCCCTCCTCCAAGCAATCTAGTTGTCTCCTTCGATTGGAATCTACTAGGGAGACCCCGCCTACCATATAATGTACCATTCCGAATCATAGTACAAGCTTACAGAATGATCATGGTGGGTACTATCATAGCTGAAGGGGCTTTCGTGAGTATCCTTTCCTCCACTTCCTGGAAGAGTCTTGGTTCTCTATTGCTTCTGCCTGAGATTCAAAATCTGTCAGGCTTCAACAAAGGAACCAGTCAACTGTTAGGGATCCTTCTAAATTTGCATATAAATTTGAGAATGAAAACCGTTTATCTGAACATGATGGTAGTCCAAGGGCCTCTAGATTACAATCTACTCCTTGGACGTGACTACATTTATAGCATGGGAGCTATCGTTTCCTCACTCTTTCGAGTGATGTGTTTTCCGCATGAAGCCAGAGTGGTCCACTTAGTTGACCAGCTTTCATTCCCTGGTTCAAACATAGCTACTAGTCAAATGCCATCCCTAACTGGTCTTTTTGCATAAGGAATGGCTCATCAATCTCCAGTCCATCCACCTGATGAGCGCGAGTGATTCAGTGAGTGTAACTAAAATCCAAGAGGCATGTGCCCTGGTCTGCTTCGACAGAAAAACCCTAAATATAAGGTAGGTTTCCATGTAGGAATATGACTAGTCTAACTATCCTGTCCATTTAGGAAAATGGATCAGAATGGAAAAGGATTCCCCCGTCAAAGGTTATGTGATTGGCACTGACAATAGTCACCTTTGTCCATTTCAATGGACATCGCCAAGGAAGCATTTTGTCTGCTACGTGGATGAAACAATCTTGCATGCAAGAACTTCTGTATGGTAACCTGGAAACTCTACTTTGTTATACCTGGGGCCATGCAAACCTTTTGCATTCAAGTGAAAAGCAACCTTTTATTTTCGTAGTTTGTAAGCTTATTTTCTTAGTTTGTAGGCTCTCAACCCTTTAAACTCGTAGGTAGGTTGTTCCTAGCTTGCATAAAAAAGGCTCTGGAGCAAAGTTTCAAGTGGGGTAAGCTCCCTAAAAAATGAACCTATCGATGAGACATCCTTACTATACGACTGGCACGAGCAGTTTTACACGAAGTTCAAGCTCGTTAAAAAATAAACCTAGCAATGAGCAAATGTTCCCCTAGAGTTTAAGCTCATTAAAAAATGAACCCACCTTCGGTAAATAACCATTGCGATCGCATAATTATCAGCTTTTGAACCTTAGTCGTGTTCTTACCATCACCTCCACTCTTTTTTAGCCAATCATACACCTCCATTTGATTGTTTACCCTTTTGGGGAACAGCTGCGATGAGTGATTCTATTAGCCACCTTCCTTACACTGTCATGATTGAAAAAGTTCCAAACCTTACCTGGAACCAGCTTCTATCCAAAAAACATCACTCGTTCCTCAAAAAACGAGTCTCCTTTAAGCTCTTTTCATCTAACTCGTAAAATATGAAAAGATTGTTGAGCAATTGGCCTCACCAACTCGTTAAATTCATTGGAAGTGTCATCCCTCCTCTATATTTTAATCTTTTTGGACCTGAGGGATCATTACACAAAAAGATCGAGCGTTTGTCTTGTTCAGCTTGTTAAAACTATTGAAAAGTCAACCCTTTTGTATTATTTTATACTTTTTCGGACCTAAGGTATTATACTACGAAAAAGGACTACCGGAGTTGCCTTTCCATCTCTTTTTAGACTCTCTAAAATAGAAAAGTACCGAGTTATCTTTATCGTTAAACTCGTTAAAACAATAGCGACAAACTTGTCCATGCAGACAAGAGCGAGTTTCACTATCGCTAGGCTCATTAAAACATAGTGACAGGTTTGCCCGAAGGGAAAATTATAGAACAAGCATATGTTATCCCCCTCAAGCTTGACAAAAATAAAGAGGTATTGGTCAGAAATGACTGGGGAAAATGGGAAGAAAACTTGAATAACTTCATTGGTAGCAAGTCACTCTTGAACATGACACTTTCACTCCATCACCATGATTGAGTCGGGTTGGGTTATTCTGTTCACCGGTCATATCACCATTGGTCCTCCGTACCATCCATTTTTGGGGTTAACGCTACCAATCCATTTCAGTGTCACTGATATGTTCAAGAGAAGTCACTAAGAGAATACACCAACCCAGCTGACATCTCATCCACTGCAATACCTTCACTCTCCATTTTTCATGACCGCCACCCTGAAACTTGTATCATCAGATCATTTTCACCTCTAAAAAATCATTTGCTCCGTTTCGTGTCATAGATATGGGATTCATTAAGGCCCTCCTATGACGGGTCACTTCTTGTCGACATCAGCTCATTATCCAAGAAGTTGACTTAGGAACAACCCTTTCATTACTTTGAACCTTGCATGCCTTAATGGCAAGTTTCTCAATTCCAGCGACATGTTTACATCAATGGCCTTCGACCGAAAGATTTTGCATGGTGTTCGACATCGACTCATGTATTCACACCACGTGAATTGTACTGCAATACCTTGAGGGTCATTATCATTATCGGTGATTCCTCTCACTCCTGTTAACAGCTTACATCATTAGCTGGTAATCAGGCAATGTCTTTCCATGTTTGACATCTTTTCACATGGATCGACTTGTACTTCGGGCGAAGATTGAACGAGTTTGAAGACCCTGGATCTAGTTTCATCCATATAGGCTACAATATGTTCAAGAAAATAAAGACATCAAATGTACATCATAGCTGCACAGATAATCGTCCAAACCAAAGGATGATGGCTTTACCAGAATCATCAGTCTGTCACACAGACGGTTTTCTGTCCTATGTACATGAAAATGAATTTATAAAGCTAAGCATGGGAATGCCTGCCTCAGCTAGATCATGAAAATTTTATGATGATAATGTATTGTATTGTATCTTATTACAGGTCACCTTCCAGTTCGAAAAACCTCGGATCCTCATGATAAAGCATTTCACCCGACATCAGAAGATTTACGACCTCATGCTTTAGGGGGAAACTATTATAGACATATTTGGGCATTGCAAC
>APFE030355758.1:52695-87573 GCA_000404065.3 Pinus taeda
AAATACCTCATTTCTATATATAGGAGTCTAAGGGCTCATAGCATAATCAGAGCCGACATAACAATAATAATGTAAGGGCACAATAATAACAATAGTGGGCTTCTATGGGGCACAATAGTAACAATATGGGCACTACATGGGTACATCAATATAATAAATGGGTTGTACTAATAACAATAAGGGGTTACACTAGTAGTATAGTGGGCTAACACTATCCAAAAAACATCACTCATTCCTCAAAAAACGAGTCTCCTTTAAGCTCTTTTCATCTGACTCGTAAAATATGAAAAGATTGTCAAGAAATTGGCCTCTCCAGCTCGTTAAAGTCATTGGAAGTGTCATCCCTCCTCTATATTTTAATCTTTTTGGACCTGAGGGATCATTACATAAAAAGATCAAGCGTTTGTCTTGTTCGGCTTGTTAAAACTATCAAAAAGTCATCCCTTTCGTATTATTTTATATTTTTTCAGACTTAAGGGATTATACTACAAAAAAGGACTACCGGAGTTGCCTTTCCATCTCTTTTTAGACTCTCTAAAATTGAAAAGTACCGAGTTATATTTGTTGTTAAACTCGTTAAAGCAATAGCAACAAACTTTTCCATGTAGACAAGAGCGAGTTTCACTATCGCTAAGCTCGTTAAAACATAGCGACAGGTTTTCCCGAAGGGAAAATTATAGAACAAGCATATGTTATCCTCCTCAAGCTTGAAAAAAATAAAGAGGTATTGGTCAGCAATGACTGGGGAAAAAGGGAAGAAAACTTGAATAAATTCATTGGTAGCAGGTCGCTCTTGAACATGACACTTTCACTCAATCACCATGATTGAGTCGGGTTGGGTTATTCCGTTCACCGGTCATATCACCATTGGTCCTCCGTACCATCCATTTTTGGGGTTAACGCTACCAATCCATTTCAGTGTCACCGATATGTTCAAGAGAAGTCGCTAAGAGAATTCACCAACCCAACTGACATCTCATCCGCTGCAATCTCTCCATTTTTCATGACCGTCACCTTGAACCTTGTATCATCAGATCATTTTCACCTCTAAAAAATCATTTGCTCTATTTCATATCATAGATGTGGGATTTATTAAGGCCCTCCTATGAAGGGTCACTTCTTGTCGACATCAACTCATTATCCAAGAAGTTGACTTAGGAACAACCCTTTCAATACTTTGAAGCTTGCATGCCTCAATGGCAAGGTTTCTCACTTCCGACGATAGTTACATCAATGGCCTTCGACCGAAATATTTTGCGTGGTGTTCGACATCGACTCATGTATTCACACCATGTGGATTGTACTGTAATACCTTGGGGTCATTATCATTATTGGTGATTCCTCTCATGCCTGTTAACAGCTTACATCATTGGCTGGTAATCAGGCAATGTCTTTCCATGTTCGACATCGGAACATCTTTTCACATGGATCAACTTGTACTTCAGGCGAAGATTGAACGAGTTTGAAGACCCTGGATCTAGTTTCATCCATCTAGGCTACAATATATTCAATAAAATAAAGACATCAAATGTACATCATAGTTGCATAGATAATCATCCAAGCCAAAGGATGATGGCTCTACCAGAATCATCAGTCTGTCACACAGACGGTTTTCTATCCTATGTACATGAAAATGAATTTATAAAGTTGAGCACGGGAATGCCTGCCTCAACTAGATCATGAAAATTTTATGAAGATAATGTATTGTATTGTATCTTATTACAGGTCACCTTCTACTTCGAAAAAACCTCGAATCCTCATGATAAAGCATTTCACCCGACATCAAAAGATTTACGACCTCATGCTTTAGGGGGCAACTGTTATAGACATATTTGGGCACCGCAACCCCAATCACATATGTCCATAAACCAAGGGATTCTAAACCCGTAAAAGTGTTGTTTCATACCCTAAAGGATCAAGGTTAGCTGATTACATCATTTCCTAGAAGTTCTCCCTGAAAAACTGCACAAAACTGGTCAAAACTAGACCATCTCACCTGCTCCATGGTCAGGGTACGATGCATCTCACCTATTGCACACGGGGGGTGTGATGCATACTGAAAATCCCTTCTATAGGGTGCAATGGGCAAGAGTAGACAAATGGCAGAGGTAGTTTCTAGGTGGCAACCCAGAGAATCTTCTAGAAACTACTTATTTGACACTTACCTCTCTGAATTCGCCCAGGGATGAGTAAGAGATCATGAAATCTCCAAGTGGAACCAAGAACTATCAGTGAAATGATAGTAATCAAAATCTCAGAAGCTGACTCACCCACCTGCAAATATCTATATATGGATCCGTCATCCTAGAGATCCAAAGGCTGGAATTTTGTATTTTGTAAGAAAGTGCTGTTGGTTTCTCTGTGAAACATTGTATTATTGGGTGATCTAGCTTTTCATAAGGTGAAGAGGGATTTCATGCTGGGAAGATGGCGCTGGATCAGACAGCTTGGTTGTAATCCTCTCTTCTACTACTTCTATCTATAAAGCTATTTGAGTTTTCCTCCATATACTTGTATATCTCTAAATCTTGTATTTGTGTATGCATTTGTATGGTTAATATACATCTGATCCTATATTGTATATGGTTATAGATCTCTATGCTTTGATGGTATTTTGCTGCTTTGACTCTACAGGTGTTCTTTAAAGTAGGACAAGTGAGGAAGGAGTGGCGAAAGCTCTATCAATGGAGAGAGGAAACAAGCAAGGAGCCAAGCGAAAGATTGAGGTTGGTACTCTCTGCTTCTCTCTCGTCTATCTCTCATAAAGGAAAACACAAGTGACTTTAAATTGTTTGTTTCTAAGATAGCTACTCATCTTAGTGGGACTAGCAGCTCTGAATAGACACTAGTTTTCTCAATAAAAATAAGAGGTAAGAATTCTGAAGCATCTACTAGTAATTTTGCACAATCTATTATTGACGAAGAAAATGAGAGAAAAAGACATGAGCTTTTCCATATTCAAGTTATTTCGAAACATCAAAAGCTTGATACTTTGTTTGATAGTGGCTCACAAGTAAATTTAATTTTTGAAGCAATTGTAAAGAAGTTGGGATTAGTAACTACATCTCACAAGAAACCATACCCATTAGGATGGTTAAATGATAAAACACAACTACAAGTGACTAGACAGTGCAAACTCAAGTTTTCTTTTCGGTCAGAATTTGTAGATGAGGTTGAGTTAGACATAATTCCTTTGGATATATGTGGAATTGTTTTAGGAAGTCCTTACTTTTATGATAGTGTTGTGTTGTACAACAACCCCCCATTTCATAAAATTTTACCTTCAATTATAATATGAAATGGGTCCCTTTTAGATTTATGAATAAAATTGGTATCAAGTCATCATTCCTCAAAAGGTCCGAAAAGAAACAATATATTGAAAACCTTCTGAATAAACATAAATCAGTCTTACAAAAATAAAGGAATAATTCTTTATTATTGCGATAAAGAGATCGCATATCGCAATAACAAAGGATGCATAACAAAAGGACCCATTGGTTTGCCCCGATCCGACAAGCAAATAACTATCGGATATCGAGAAAGGTAAGCGATTGTAACAAAAGGCCCTCTCTCTTTTACTCCGATGTGATATTGCTATCAGCAATCGGGGAATATAGCATACATGCAACAAAAGGCACCCTTCTAAAAACTCCCGATGCGAATTGGCTTTATCGCTATCAGTGATCGGGGATTTTGCAATGAAACCAATGTAACTACTCGAGCATTCCTCCGATTTCCGATTGCGATAAAGGTAAGCGCGAATTTCAAAAAAGATTGAAAAGGCTTGAGTATATTATGTTAAATTATTATTAAAAGCCTTTCTATTCCCGATAGTGATTCACTTGTGATTAACCGCCAAAAAATCAAAGCCACGCTTAAATGAATTATTCGGCGAATAAACGACATCATGAGAATTTAAATGATTGACAGGATTAAATGGCCAATTAATGGAGCAGTTATGACAAAATCTCTTCAAATATTGTATCTGCGGCAATATTATTTTAATCCTTCATTATTCATTGATTGATATAACTCTTTCATACTTGGTTCGCACCACCTATTCTCTACATTACGTTCATTTTTATCTCCTGCGCAGCTCCTCCGAAGTAGCAAATTTAGGCCAAATGGGGAAGAAATCTAAAAGATTTGGAACAAATTCAACTACCGCAGTGACAGGAAAATCTACTGCCGATTAGGGACCAAGTAAAAAAAGGATTGATCTCAGACACTACCTATCTTGGCCTCGGCAATACTAGCTGGCAAAGCATCTATAATCTAGTTGAAGCCGAAGAGCCTGAAGCAGCATTAGTACAAGCTACAGTAGGTTCGAACCGAAAGTCCAAAGCTACCCTAAAGGATTTAGCCGATTCTTACTTACACCGAATAGTGGCTCGAGAGAAAATTCTTCCATACATAGATGTAGTAAGGTGGGCAGTTGAGGAAATCCTGGTTACAAACATAACATTTTGCACAATCAACGGGAGAGTCTTCGGTTCATTACAACCCAATGATTTGAGACAAATGTACCATTTGCCTGAACCATAGAAGAAGTATAACAAAGCATTTCTGGAGAAGTTTAGAGATGAAAATGAAACTGAATCAGCACCTATACAGGAATGGAGACAGAACCCCGCAAGACACAAGCATGAGTCCTCAGGTAAGTACTCCGTCGATTCATTATGTTCTCCTTATTGTTACGCTGGGGCGATGATGCGTAGGAATTGGGGGTTGCATGATTCCTCAAAATTCTCAATAGAGATGGTTCCTTTAATGGAAGCAGTAGTCAATAGCGAAATAATGGATTGGGGGAATATATTATCTGATAAGTTAGCAACTGTTATTCTTGAGTTCAGAAATAAAACTCGCATTACTGATAGGTCTATTCCTCCATTTTATTATAGTGCCTACATCTTAGATACTCTTTGTTTTAACTCTGAATTTCCTGTTATGAAGTGGAGATGGACTCCACAAGACCCCATGCCAATTCATATCTATCACCAGAAGTTGTGGAAAGCCCATTATAAAGACCACCTGTATCAAGTTTGTAATGGATTTATGCTGCCCATTTACTATGTAATTTTTGACAAGCCTGCTCCGAAGATTTCCTCACAAGCAGAGATTGACTTGACCGCCTTAGGAAACTGGGTCGGAGAGGATAAATTTACATATATAAGAGTTTTCGGCAGCCTTGCCAGGCCTCATGTTCTTCCCTTGTATATACCCGACAAACTATTGGCTAGAGAAATAACATATCAGATTACGTCTACAGGAGCAACCAAGACTCTGGGGAATTCAAAGAAGCAAGTTTGGCCTCCTTTTCCTCTAAGGTGTGGTATTTACACTCTGCATGACTATAAGCATGTAGAGAAAGAAGAAGAAAAGATAAATATACTAAATCTAGCCACTCTTCCTAACAGACAATTTGACCCAAGAAAAATCGTCTATAATGTACTTGAACAGGCAAAACTCACTAAGTTTGAACATAAAGAAGATGAGTTTGATGATCTATTTTCTTCGGCGGAGTCATTATTTCAAGTTCAAACACTAGCTAAAATGAGATATCACGACAACGGGTTAGTAGAATTCAACAAACTCATAGAGCAGAGGTTGCAAACTCTGCCTCTAGATTTAGTAGCTACTTCCCTGATGACACAATCAAGCGAGCCTGAACAGCAACTTACCGATGAACCTCCTGCTACATCAGAAATTTTTGAAGAAGTCCAGAGGAAAGAGCAGGAGGAAGTACAAAGGAAAGAACAAGAGGAAGCACGAAGGAAAGAGCAAGAGAAAATACATGAGGAAGAACAGAAAAAAGAGCAGGATAAGAGCAGCAAGGATGTGAATGTCGATACCCAGATTGATCCGAAATTGCTCCAAGAATGGCAGCAATTCGACTCCATCATAAGCAATCTGGAAAGCTCAAAAGATGTAGATACACAGGACACAGCGTCAAAAAAGGTTCCAAGCGAAGGAACCAGCGGCCTACCCCCTAGTACAGACTTAGAAATAATTCCGAAAGATCCTTCGGATTAAATCCTTTTGCAGGTGGAGGATATACCTCCATTGGATGTCTTTTACAGCCCAAAACACAGGGCCATAGTAAAGCGATAGTGGAAAAGGAGAAGGATTGATCAACCTTCCCTGTTCCCCGAACAAACAGAGACAGCCAACGTAGTTTGGAAAGAGGAGTTTGATCCTTCTGATGACCTAACAAAGTTGTCCCAGTATGCCGCAGCATATTCGGCGGCCACCATGGACAAGGCATCAGAAGTGAATAATTTGCTAAAAGAAAATGACCAGGCAATCATTTTGTTACAAACATAGCTGTCGGAGGCACAACAGAAAGCTGAACAATTAGAACAGCAATTGTCAACTCGGCAGCAGTTAAATAATCAATTGAATATGCAGTTACTTGAAGAAAAACAGAGGGTAGATTCAAGCACGATTCAAAGGCAAAAAGAATTATCGGAAGCGTTGGCAAAATTGAAGACAATGAATGAACTAATGGTGAAGACAAAAGATGAGAAAATTGCTCAATTATCACTTCAAATAGAGAAGTTCAAGATTCTTCCGTAGCTTGCTGATTTCAGAACAAAAGCGCTACAGATTTTAGAACAAAAGCGCTACAGATTAATAAGGCACTGACAACACAAATAAGACTATTGTGTCATAAAATTTCTCAAGTTGAGCCCCTTTGTGACATAACAGCATCAATAATCGATAAATCAGTCGATGCCAGGACTTAGAGCAGGCCGATGAGACCTTAACAGATTTTCTTACTTGGCAGGACACCGGTGAGGGACAGGCAACAAATTTTCCTAAAATCCTAGAATCACATAAAGAAATCCTATTCTTGGAATGGCAGTCCCAATTGATGAAGGCAGAGAGAGAAGTTTCTAGATGCAAATTATCCACAAGTAATTTGATTGAATTAATTAACAATACTCTCTATTTATCTGATTTCGCAATGTACACCAGGTAAATTGCTATCGGCTAAAACATTGGAGCAATCATGTTATCAGGAGCTAGAAAAGAATGGAAGGTTAATTACAGGTATTCAAAGTTTAGCTTGGGACACCTATTGGTTGTTCCTAGTAAAACCATACAGCCAGAGAGACGCCCTCAAGTGTCTAACAGATGCAATCAGGTGTACCATTCCCGATATACATGATGCCACATACTCGGCTCAGCTCCATTCTCGTCTCAGCCACCCTCAAGAAGTGGAATCGATGCTAGCGATATGCTAACTCAGATCAAAGGGAAAACAACTAGAGTGATGAATCATGCTGCCGACTACCAAATTTCTGTGGCAGAGATATTCAAGATCAAGTTATACCAATTAAATAGCATTTTATTTTTGTAGTTAGTTAGTTTAATTACATCCATTACCTAATTATCTTGAGAAGTGGTTACCAAAATTTAATCCAGATGTTGGAACATTGGCCGAGGAACATATTAACAATTTCATGTTATCAGTTAATCTAAAAGGAGTGACAGAAGAAGATGTTGTCGTTAGGCTTTTTCCCTACACTTTACAAGGATCAGCTAGGTCATGGTATTTTTCCTTACCCTTTGGATCCATTACCAGCTGGAATATCTTTCAAGAGCAGTTTCTTACTAAGTATGGCGATGATATATCTTTAGCGACACTAATTAATGATCTTTCAAATCTAAGGATTGAATCTAGAGAACCTATGAAGGATTTTAACTCCCGATTCAATAAACTCTTGAATAAAATCCCTACCGATTCCAAGCCAAGTGACCAAATTAGAAGCGAGTGGTATATAACAGCCCTACCTTCAAATATAGCCATTTTTGTAGACAGCGCTGGAAAACCAACTATAGCCGAAAACATGAAAGAAGCGCTTACTGTGGAGAAACACATTATTGCTCTAGAAAAGAAAGCTGCTCTCGAAGATAGGAAATCCAAAAATGTTTCTTTTAAAGATGATTCAAAGAAGAAAACCCCTAAAGATCCATATGATATGGAGGGTCTACAAAAGGTCCTCAAAACAATGTCAAATGAAATGGTTGAAATCAAAAAACAAGTAGCAAAGACTTCAACAAAGAAACCATTTAGGAATTTTAAGAAACCTGAGTCAAAACCACCAAATGTTATATCTAATGCAGACTCAGATCTTGAAGAGGAAGAAGAAGATGAAACAATTTCACCATCCGATGAATTCAAAGAAGAGGAAGTTGTCAAATGCCATGGAATGTGGGACTTCATATTACCTAACTCCGACACTAAAAATGAACAAGAAGCTTTCCTTGTGACTACCAGGAGTAAAGCTGCCCCTGAACCTGTCCAGGCAGGTTCAAAGAAGAGAAGTGCAGGTACTACTACTACAAAGGAAGAGGTACCCACAAAGAAGTCGGCCGCAACATTACCTCAAAGCCAACCATCATCCTCAAATATACCTTCAACATCTAAAACGTTGGTAGTATCGGATTCAATGGATTACAATATTATTGATGATATGAAGAAGACAAAGGCGAACATTACCATGTTTGAAGTTAGTAAATTAAAACATCAGCAGAAATTACTTCTTAAGGAACTAAATGCAGTGCCTTCTTCGCCTCTTCCTAGTGCTAAAACTGCAAATGATTCAGGTCAACCACCTTCTGGTAGGATTGAAGCTATTGATACGATTTTAATTGGAGACAGATCAAATTCCCATACTCCCCCTTTCCTCTTAACCTATGAGATCTATAATCGAAACCTACACAATTGTTTGATTGACTCAAGGGCATCCTCTAATATAATGCCAGCTTCGGTTTGTTCCAAACTGAACATTGAACCCCAAAAGACTGCAATTCACATTGTGCAGTTGGATAGAACGAAGGTCCAAGTTTTAGGGGAAATCAACTTTGTAACTATCAGGTTATCATCTAATTCACGACTAGTTCAAAGAATTGATATCTTAATTGTCGATATACCTGAGTTTTATGGTTTAATCTTGAGTAGGGATTGGTCTGAGAAACTCCATGGTTATATTTATACCGATTGGTCCCATATGTGGCTACCATACAAGGGAAAGACAAATCAAATCAAAATCGATTGGGAGAACATATGACCCATACTATCACTGAATTTGAACAGGAGAATCAACCAATAGAATTTAATAATAATATTTTGGGGAATTACTCTTCAAAATCATTCTTTGGCAATTATACTGCCCAACCATCTCCTTTCTCAGTAAATAATTTCACGTCCCAAATCGAAAACTTTTCACAAACCGATAGATCAAGATGTGTTAATATTGTTGAGAACACTGCAAATAAAATTGCTGATAATTCTTTATTTTGGTCACTATACTTTGATAGGTCTAAATCCAGTGAAGGTTCAGGAGCAGGGCGTGTTTTAGTTAGCCCTGAGGGAGAAAAAACTATGTTGTCTTGTAGGTTAGAATTCAAATGCACAAATAATACAGATGAGTATGAGGCTTTAGTTCAAGGACTATATAAAGCTATTGGTCTTAAAGTTCAATATTTCAAAGTGTTTGGATTATTGGTTTGCATTTGTCAAAATTGAGAGCTCTGAAGGTCGACTGCTGCTAGGGTTTCTGGCATCTCTGAAACGGTGCAGAACGGCATGTTCAAACCATCCACCAAGGACCTGACCTCCTGCTGCATACGACAAGCCAGCAAGAGGCATGGAAGCGAAACACATGGAATCCCCACAGGGGGGAGCGCAGCCGCTCTCCCCTAAAACAACTGACATGCAGCCAGAGATGGACGCGCCCATCATCTTCGAATCTATGGATGAGGAAGCGCTCAGGGCAAAGTATGTGCAGAAGAACAAGAAAACGGGGACGAATCAGCCATCAAATAAGATAGAAGACAATCATGGCAAGACTGACAGTGCAGAGGATAGACCAAAAATAACCTCCAATACCTGTAAGCCCATTGTTGCTGAAAGGCCAAGAATAGAGCTACCAGGATAGAAGATTGATGAACGCATCCAGTACATGAGGGATCATGCCCTTATAGGAAAGTTCATTGGGTTCTGGCCAACAGAGAAAGTGCTACGGGGCTGGATAGTAGCAAAATGGAAACCCAAGGGACACGTGACTTTATGACTGGGCTCAAAAGGGTTCTTCACAGCCATCTTCCTCTGCTTGGAAGACAAGTACAGAATCATGGATGAAGGTCCTTACTTCTTCAACTCAGTAGGATTATATCTGAGAGACTGGGTAGCCAGATTCAACCCGGATAAAGAAGACTTGACTTGGGCCCCGGTTTGGATATGAATGTACTCACTCCCAAAGGAATATTAGGAGGAAAGTCTGCTCAAAGACATAAGAAACGGACTGGGAGAATACATAAAGGCAGCAGAAGAAATAAAGCTTCAGCGATACACCTCATACGCCCGCATCTGTGTCTTCATGCGCCTGGACCAAGCCCTACCGGATTCAGTAAGTCTCGCTCACTATGATCATGAATGGATTCAGCCCTTAGACTATGAACATGTACCTTTCCGGTGCAGGAAATGTCACGCCCATGGACATTTGTTTCGAGATTTCCCGTTAAATGCCATGAATAGCAACACAGATCCCCCTAACCCCCCCCCCCCAAAGATGGCTTCACCAAAGCTCCAGGCCGAAAACATTCACATAAAAAGCCCCCAGCTGGGAAAAAGACCATGCCCAATTCTGTTGGAACCCCCTCAACCAGTAATAACTTTGAAATATCAGCCCAAGCCTCTGAGGATCCAGATCCAAATCATAAGATCTCTCAGCCTCTCAATGATGTTCCTCCCCACCTTCCTCCCTCGGACCTTCCCCCTAAGTCCCAACCTCTCAAGGATGTTGAAGCTGACCCCGCCATCAGCCAAACAAAGCTAAAAGAGAAAAAACACGATATGGAAGTGGACGGCATAATAGATCAACCCCAGAGCATGAATCCCGCCATAGCTGAAGGCATTCAGGTGCAAAAAATGGATGAGGAACCAGAAAGCATAGATATGGAAGGACTATACATCTTCCAACTGGAAATGGCATGTAAAAAAAGGGACTGCAACAAAATCACAGAACTCCAGCTAAGTAAGCTGGAAGTGGTAATTTCAAAAGCATACCAGCAAAGACAACTTGGCATACAGCCAGGAAGCCATTGGGATGGTGGGCTCAGAACAAAAGATTTCAAAAAAAGAGGACGGAAAACGTAGCTCCAGCGAACTATAGAAGTTGGGAAAATCCTGGTAGATTCAGGCAGGTATGCGAAGCTGACGAAGTACTACAAACCATCCACAAATGTTGAATAATGAAGCTCATTTCATGGAATTTAAGGGGGCTAAATGGCCCCGGAAAACTCAGAATTCTAAAAAACATGATAAAGATGGAAAAGCCACAAATTTGTTTCCTCCAAGAAAGTAAATGTAACAGTGACACTTTAGAGAGAATCCTTTCTAAAGCTTGGATAGGCTGTCAAATAGTAGGGGTGGATGCCTCAGGAGCCTCGGGAGGGCTTGCCATTGCTTGGGATGCAAAAGTGCTATCCCTCTCAGACTTTCATGCCCCTCACCACTTCATACAAGCCAACTTTCATCTTCTGGGTACCAATATGCATGGGCTCCTCTCCAATGTCTATTTCCCACAGGACGCAAGGAAAAAGGCAGATCTACTCAACACTATAGAAACCTTGAACAGCAATAGAATACACCCGCTATGGATCGTAGGAGGAGACTTCAACATGATCACCAAGCTGGAGGAAAAGCTAGGCAGAAGAAACAGATTAGACCAGGAAAAGAATAGCTTCAAAGACTTCATAAACAATGCCTCTCTCATTGACATGCAATTCTGCAATGGTAAATATACCTGGAGCAACAGAAGAACCGAAAAACACCAAATAGTTTCTAAACTTGACAGATTCCTTGTCTCAGACAACTGGATCCAGATAGGAGGGGATATTACGGCAGCAATCCTTCCCCATTTAGGATCGGATCATTGGCCGATCTCCCTTCAGTGGCAACGTCCAGGCAATGTCACAGGGTGACCTTTTCATTTTGAAGGATTCTGGCTCACCCACCCGAATTTCAAGGACTTCGTCCAATCCACATGGAAAGCCTTTACACCACCAGAAGGATCCAAAATGTATCAATTCCAACAGAAATTAAAAAATCTCAAGTATCACTTAAAACTTTGGAGTGTGGAGATCTTTGGCAACATCTTCAAAGAGCAACAGAACCTAATGAAAAACTTGGCCAACCTTCACCAAAGAATAATCACAGAAGGTCACACAGCGGATACACTGGCAGAAGAGCAAAGCATTCACAAACAGTTGGAAGAAAGACGAAAGCAGGAAGAGATACTATGGAAGCAGAAATCTAGAATCAGATGGCTAAAAGTGGGAGAGAGAAATACCAAGTTCTTTCACAGAACAACAGTGCAATGTAGAATGCACAACAACATTCCCTTCCTCCAAAAGCAAGATGGAACAAGAATCGAACAGCATGAGGAAATTGAGAAGGAATTTTTAACACACTTCAAGGAGGTTCACCAAGAGCAGAACACGGACAAGGGACCAGCAATTGACAAAATCATCCAACATGTGCCAAAACTCATAACTGAGGAGCACAATGAACTACTCCTAAGACCTATCTCAACACAGGAGGTGGATGCAGCTATGTCTCAACTCAAAGAGAGCAAAGCTCCAGGACCAGATGGCTTCACCACAACTTTTTTTCACTCTTTCTGGGACATGATCAATATCGAGGTCTGCGAGGTAGTGGAGGAATCAAGAGCTCTTCATTGGTTGCTATGGTCTCTCAACTCTACTTTCTTAGCATTAATCCCAAAAGAAGAGGATCCTACTGCGCCTGATAAATTTCGACCGATTGCTCTATGCAATGTCATTTACAAAGTGATTTCTAAAGTAATAGCCAACAGACTGAAACCTCTTCTACCTCTGCTTATCTCTCCTGAATAGTCAGGTTATGTTGAAGGCAGACAGATTTTGGATGGTATAATCCTCACGCACGAGATCATTCACTCTCTCAAGCAAACTAGGCAGCCAGGTATGATTCTAAAGTTGGATCTTTCTAAGGCTTTTGACAAACTCAGCTGGACCTATATACAAAAAATGCTTAATGCTTTTGGCTTTTCCCATATGTGGGTCCGATGGATTATGATTCTTCTATCTTCCTCCTTTTTCTCCATTCTTGTTAATGGCTACCCGTCGCAGCCCTTCAGGCCCTCCTGGGGAATTAGGTAGGGCGATCCCCTCTCCCCCTTTCTCTTCATCCTGATGACTGAAGGCCTCGGTCGCCTCATCAAGCAATCCCATATCTCTCAGTAGCTCAAAGGTCTTTCCATTCACAACTCCCCTGCAATAACACACCAGTAGTTTGTTGATGACAACATGCTCTTCGACTATACCTCTGTACAGGAAGCCTCCTGATTCAAATCCCTGCTCAATGATTTCTCTGAGGCCTCAGGCACAAATATCAACAAGTCTAAATTGCAAATCTTCTTCTTTCACACCCAGCCAGTGGTCAAGCTTGTTGTAGCTAGAATCTTGGGCTTCCCCATTGCTACTCTTCCTTCCAACTACCTTGGCACCCCCCTTATAGCCTCAGAAATCAAGCACTCAACCTGGCGAAGGCTCCTAGAAAAGCTTGAAATGCGTCTCAACCTCTGGACGTATAGATCCCTGAACATTGACAGTCGAGTGGTGCTTATAAAAGCAGTACTATAGGCAATGTCGCTTTATCTGTTCTCAATCTTGGCTGCCCCCAAATGGGTCCTGAAATGACTGAGAGACTTATAAAGGGGTTTCCTCTAGGGGAACACATCTACCAATCGTAAATGGGCACTGGTAAAATGGACTACTATTTGCACAACCAAGGAAAAAGGAGGTATTGGACTGAGAGACCCCAATCACAGCAATGCAATCATGAGTGCTAAAATATGGTAACAATGGCTCTCCACACCAGAAAAACTTTGGGCTACCATCTGGACCGCTAAGTATGCCAACCACAGGCCACAGGAGGAACTCATAAGATACATTCCCAGCATCCAGGGCTCGCTGATATGGAACGCAGCTAGACAACACTTCCAGTTGATTCAGCAACACAGTTTTTGCGAAGTTCGAAATGGCTGAATTGCAAGATTCTAGACGGACACCTGGAACCAAATGCCAAAGCTAAATGGTCTCCTACATATCCCTCCTAGCTACACCGACGTGGCCCAACAACAAAACAAAATATGGGAGTATTGGGAATAGGAACAAGAGTAAGGATACCGATAGTGGAAACAAGGTATCCAGCTTACCAGGAACGAGGCATATCCTTTCATAGCCGAATTGGAAAAAGAGCTAAGACGAAGAAGCATCAGATACTCAGAGGATAGAGACATTCTGTGATGGGGCTACAGGCCTAAAGGGGCATTCACTACTTCAGAGGCCTACAAAATAGTAAGCAAGGACCCTACACCTTCAGACCCAATATGGTCCAAAATTTGGAGGTTTGATTCTTGGCCAAAAGTTTCTCTCTTTTTATGGCTAGTTGGACACAAAAAAATTCTAACATGGGAGAAACTCTTAAGAAGAAACTATCATGGCCCCTCCATGTGTGTTAACTGCAAATCTCAAGAGGAAACTACTCAACACCTTCTGGATGACTGCCCCTTAGCCAACCAAATATGGGAGAAGGCAAGTTTCAGAAGTCAAAGAAGATGCAGGCTTCCAAATGACTTAACAAATACATTAAGACACTGGCCAATGCATCCATACAAATGTGAACTTCTTAATCACTTATGGCGCATTCTTCCTGGACTGCTTCTATGGAACGTCTGGAAAGAACAAAACAAAAGGATATTCAAAGATCAATACTCTTCGATTGATGTTATCTGGTGAAAGGTCTGTGGGAATCTAGAAGAAACCTTGAAGCTTAGATCATGGAACAAGGAAGATCTTCCAACTCAAGACGACGAGAAAACCATCTGGGAAAACTGGAACTTACAACTTCCCAAGCAGTTCTACAATACAACACAGCACAATAGCCGCAGAACCGACCAGATCTCCTTGACTACCCCACATGAGCACTTCTTCAAACTCAATTTTGATGGGGCTTCGAAAGGAAATCCTGGGAAAGCGGGATACGGTGGAATAATTAGAAACCATGAGGGAAAGCCTCTTCAGATTTATTATGGAAATATTGGATGGGACACAAATAACTCAGCTGAGTTGGAAGGTCTCTGGCAAGGACTCATTCTTTCTCGGCAAAACAACTTCAGCCCCCTGGAGGTAGAAGGAGACTCCCAAATCCTGATCAACGTGGCTAAGCACCTCCTGAATGGCTCACATGCAAAGAAAATTGCCACGAACTGGAGGCTGGAAGCAAGAACTATCTAATAACAAAGCCATCACCTTCAAACACACAAGAAGAGAAGGCAACAAAGTAGCAGCTTTCATGGCCAACATTGGCGTGGACAGCGAGCTCACCCTACAGGCAGGAACTCTAGTTATTCTAAAGAATCATGCACAAGCTCAGGAATGCAATCACCTGGTCCAAAACGATGCCAACCCCCCGTATGCGAGTGCCAACTAGCCATATGCAGGTGATGGGATGGGGGTCTCACGGCGGCCACATGCCGACCATGCGCCGAGGCGACTTGGAAGGTGGTGGCGCGGGTCTCTCCTGGAAGGCGGATTTATTAGCCAAGGGATGGCAGACTGGGTGAATTAACACCCCGACCTCACTTAACTGCACTGCTAGGATCGGCTCTGATATAGAATTGATGGCCACCTTAATGGTTCATGCCCAGGCCTGCTGGTTCAGGGTGTATATACTCTGCATTACCCTGTCAATATGGTTCAAGAGCACCAGAGGCTGCTGAGCCATCGCGGCACTAGCAGAGGAGGGACTTCGCGGTGCTCAGATGAAGCGGAGACCCATCCACCCTGCCATTGACCTCATTGCCACTGTTTCTGCCACTGCCCATGCTCTGAAACCGCCAATCCTATCAAGTCTAGCCAATTCATGGAGGTAAGCTCTCTTGGGACCTCGTCTGCTCCTTTCTTTGGCTCCACAATCTTCTCCTTCGATAGCCCCCTGAACCGTCCGCGCATAAATGCCCACATCTCCGTTCTGTTCATCGATGAAGCCGTGGATGAGGGTAGCTCCAGTGCTCCGCCTAAGTTCGTACCTCCGAGGGATGAGGCCAAAGAAGCTGAATTGCACCAGGCAAACAAAGGGAAAGATGCGGAATTGCCAGACCCACAGCTGGAAAGGAGCCAGCAGCAACCTGAAGCGGTTGTGGTAACAGAAGGCAAGGTGCAGGACGAGGAGGAATATAGACCATGTCCAATTGTGGAGGAGGAGCCGGAGGAATAGCTCACTGTAACGTCTCAGGTTTTGGTGCTCGGAGGTGGTTCTGGTTCTCCCGTCTCTCCGGTTATGTCTCTTTGTCCATCTGTCTCTGGATGTCCATGTGTCGTCTTGCTTTTTTTTATGTCAACTTGTCTTAGAGGTATTCTGCCAACACTGAGTGGAAGAGTTGGTCATTTTTGGGTTCGGTCCTTTGTTTTTGTGGCTGGCCAAGAATGTCAGTTTGGTTCTCCCCTGCGTGGGAATTTTTTTGGGTCACAAACACCCTGTGAAGGCATGCAATAGGTAGTCTTTCTCCTGGCTACACCTGGTTGATCCATTTTGCCATTATCTCTGGCAGATGGATCTCATAGACAGCTCGAATGTAAATGTACTTTGGCTTTATGTATATAATAGAATAGTTTAATTTAGGAAAAAATAAAAAATAAAATTAAAATAAAATAATAATAATAATTATATAAAATAATAAATAAATAAAATAAAATTAAAATAAAAAAATAAAAATAAAAAAATAAATAAAAATATTTGAAAGTGTTTGGTGATTTAGAGATTGTCAAAAAACAAGTTAGAAATACAATTCACTGTCTTTATAGTCACCTCAAGCACTATCAATCTTTGGTCCAGGAACATATATCTCAATTTTTAGCATTCAATATTTCTCCTATTCCTAGATCCTAGAATGTAGCAGCTGATTTGCTAGCCAATGTTGCTTCTAAACTCCTACCTTCCGAAGATTACAACCCAGATAGATTTTCAGTAGAGTTAATTTTTAGACCATCAATTCCTGACAATATCACCAATTAGCGAGTGTTCAATCCCGATGAAGACATCTTAAATTTCTTGACTTCCGACAAGTCCTACGATGATCAAATCATTGATGAAAGCGATCATGAACTTCAAATGAAGGAAAAGCAGGAAGAAAACTCAATACCGAAACCAGTGGTTAAACTAGAGGATCTCTATGATATTAAAGACAGGTTTAAACAGGTAACCAATTCAAAGCTCCAAAAATCCACTTTAATATTTGAGTTGATAAACATTGGTACTAAGCAAAACCCTCAAAACATCAATTTGGGATTAGGACTTTCTGTGGAAGAAAGAACATCATTCATTAGGTTATTAAGAAAAAATAAACATGTCTTCACTTGGAAATATGATAATTTAAAAACATACGATACATCAATTATTCAGCATACCATTCCAATGCTTTCTGAACAAAAACCAGTCCAACAGAAGTTGAGGAAAATTCATCCTAACTTAGAGAGTCAAATAAAATCAGAACTCAATAAACTCTTGAAAGCTAAGATTATTTTTCTTGTCCGGCATTCAAACTGGGTTTCCAATATGGTGCCTGTTAGAAAGAAAAATGGCGACATCAGGATTTGTATAGATTTCAGAAATCTGAATAAAGCAAGCCAAAAAGATAATTTCCCATTACCTACCATGGAGCAGATACTCCATTCAATAGCAGGTTCTGAGTTAATGTCCTTTTTAGATGGTTTTTTAGGATAAAACCAAATTTTGTTCCATCTTGATGGCAAACTCAAAACTACCTTCAGAACAAAATGGGGAACTTATGCTTACCAAAAAATGCCTTTTGGACTTATTAATGCAGGAGCTACATTCCAAAGAGCAATGGATATAGCCTTCAAAGGATTGATCAATAAAACAGTAGTTGTCTATTTAGATGATATTACTGTATTCTCCAAGAAGAGATCTAATCATTTACATGATTTAAATCAAATCTTTGAATGCTGCAGAAGGTATGGTATTTCACTCAATCCCAAAAAATCCTTCTTCGCTCTTAATCAAGGAAAGATCTTGGGCTTCATTGTTTCCAAAGATGGTATTTATATTGATCCGGATAGAATTAAAGAGATTTCTGAAATTCCATTCCCTCATAACAAAAAATCCATGGAGTCATTTTTAGGTCAAATTAACTTTGTTAAGAGATTTGTTCCCGATTTTTCCCAGATTATTTTACCATTGCAAACCATGATTAAGAAAAATTCAGTGTTTAGATGGGGATCTGTAGAAAAGGAAGCATATCAAACAATCAATAATCAATGCCCCCGCTTTAAACACTCCTAATTTTTCTAATCATTTCATATTGTATACTCTCGCTTCCACTTCATCTTATGCAACAGTACTCACTCAGATTAATGATCATAACTTGGAAGCACCAATTTCATTTTATAGTTCAAATCTTCAAGGTGCTGAACGTAATTATTAAGAAGTTGAAAAACAAGCCTTTGCTGTGTACAAAGATTTCAAACATTACAGACCCTTCCTTTTAGAATCCCATACAAAAGTTATATTTCCTTTTTCGGCAGTAAGACAATTACTAATCCAAAGGGAATTAGGAGAAAAAAGGGCGAATTGGGTTATAGCACTACAAGAATATGACTTGGAAATCAAGCCAGCAAAGATTGTCAGGGGCCAAGGTTTTTGCAGGTTATTAGCAGGAGCATCCAACATTCAAGAATCAAGTGATACAAAACATACTGAAGAAATCAATCAGATAAGTATCACTAATCCTGAATCACAGTATGCAAACTTGATCTTCTATTTAAAAAATGGATATGCACCTCCTAATATTTCTTATAAGAACAAACGTGCCATTAGATTAAAAGCAAAAAACTTCATAATCATTCATGATGTACTTTTTAGGCGAAATTATGATTCAATTTTATTAAGATGCTTAGAAAAACCTGAAGTGCAAAAGGTTTTGCAAGAGCTACATGACGGACCAGCAGGAGGACATTTTGGAGCTGATACAACAGCCCACAAAATCATTCATGCTGGATATTATTGGCCCACCCTATTCAGAGATACTCACAAATATGTAAGGAAATGCCGAAGTTGTCAAATCTCCAGTGGAAGACAAAGAAAACCAGCTTTCCCTTTGCAACCAGTCAACATTAATCAACCTTTCGAGCAATGGGGATTGGATATCATTGGGGAAATAACTCCACAGTCCTCCAAACAACATAAGTATATCCTTACTGCTACTGATTACTTTAATAAGTGGGTTGAAGCAATTCCTTTAAAGACAACAAACTCTAAAGTAATTATAGATTTTATAGATCAATTCATCATTACCAGGTTTGGTGTCCCAAACGCTCTTGTTTTCGATAATGCATCTTATTTCTCTGGAAATTCTATGTTTGATTTCACTATTAAAAGAGGATTTAAATTGAAATATTCTGCAAATTACTATCCCCAGGGTAATGGTTTAGCAGAATCTACCAATAAAACTCTAGTCAAAATTATTAAGCGAACTATTGAGCAAAATCATAAAAACTGGCATGAATCTTTGATATTTGCACTATGGGCTGATAGAATAACGTAGATGGCTTCCATAGGTACTTCTCCATTTAATCTTGTATATGGGAAAGAAGCCGTTCTACCAACCAATCTATTGCTTCCTTCTCTAGCCCTAGTTCAGTTTATTGAAGAAAACCCCTCGACTTCTATTCAACTAAGACATGATCAAATCTTAAAATTAGAAGAAGAAAGAGAAAAGGCCAAAATTACTCATGCAAAACATCAGCAAATTATCAAGTCATCTTTTGATTCAACTTCATCCAGTTCAAAACAATTACAAGTTGGTGAGCTAGTTCTGAAATGGGACAAAGCCCATGAGGATAAAGAAAAACACACTAAGTTCCAGAAAATGTGGCTTGGACCATTTCAGATCAACGAGAAGATAGGCCATTCTACATTCATATTACAAGATCTATCAGGTAAGAGAGATTCTCTTCCTGTTAATGGCCTTATCTTAAAAAGATTCTTCAATTAAGGAGGTAACCCCTTCTCCTTTTGTAAATATTCAAATTTCAACAGAATTTGTAGTTTTTAGGATTATTAGGAAATAAAGTTGTAAGATATCCCCCATTGGCCTTTTCTATACTAAAAAAGTTTCTCAAAAGAAGTAGTTTTGATACTTACTTTTAAAATAGAAACCTTAAACAAAAGGGCAATTTCTAGGAAATTAGGTATATTCAGAATCTAAAACCCCATTTCATTTTTGTGGAATCTTCTCGAGAATTAGAAGTACTGTAAATCATTTTAATGTTTTCAAAATGGCCACAAAAAAGGTTATCAATATCAAAACAGAAACTAATTCAATCTTAGCATCTTCAACTCTTACCCTGTCATCCATGCTCTCTTAAGGAGAAAATTGTCCATCCCATTCATCAAAGTTTATGATTACTCAGAGGGTAATTCTAAAATATTTGATATAAAAGATAAGGGGTCTTATTACAAGCCTGCTTACCATGATCATTGAGAAATAGTTTAACCGACATTACCAACACTGCATACCAAAATAGGGTAATGGCTTATAATCATAAGACAAGGGGTCTCATCACGAGCCAGCTTGTTTGGTTAGATTACAACCAGTGAATGGCATTGTCAAACAGCTGGCCACCAAACCAGGACAATGGCTTTTTATCTTACAAAATAATAGAAAGGAAAAGGAAATACAAAATATGAAAGCATATTTTTGGATTCATTCTTTTAATCATACTCTAGAATGGATGGGATAATGGACAATCAAATGGTTAAAAGGTATCCCTATCAAAACTCTGAACGTTTGCTGGCAACAGAGGCTCTACCTATGACAAAGGAGTCATTAAAAAGGCTAAGTTGGAAAGGTTCTTTGTTTTATCATTATCAACCAATAGAGGCCAATCTAAAACTTAGAATGTGTGTAATTTTAACAAGAGAAGAAATTAGCAAAAATAGTTCTTATTATATTCAGAATGTATGTATACCTAGTTATATTAGAATTTTCCTCTTTGATAAGATTTCTATATAAATAAAGTCTAAGTATTTCAACATTTCTCAGGGATAACTGTTTCTCCCAGCGAATCACCAATTGTTGTGATGTACAACAACCCCCCATTTCATAAAATTTTACCTTCAATTATAATATGAAATGGGTCCCTTTTAGATTTATGAATAAAATTGGTATCAAGTCATCATTCCTCAAAAGGTCCGAAAAGAAACAATATATTGAAAACATTTTGAATAAACATAAATCGGTCTTATAAAAATAAAGGAATAATTCTTTATTATTGCGATAAAGCGATCACAAGATCGCATATCGCAATAACAAAGGATGCATAACAAAAGGACCCATTGATTTGCCCCGATCCGACAAGCGAATAACTATCAGATATCGGGAAAGGTAAGCGATTGTAACAAAAAGCCCTCTCTCTTTTGCTCCGATGCGATATCGTTATCGGCGATTGGGGAATATAGCATACATGCAACAAAAGGCACCCTTCTAAAAACTCCCATTGCGAATTGGCTTTATCGCTATCAGCAATCGGGGATTTTGCAATGACACAAATGTAACTACTCGAGCATTCCTCCGATTTCCGATTGCGATAAAGCTAAGCGCGAATTTCAAAAAAGATTGAAAAGGCTTGAGTATATTATGTTAAATTATTATTAAAAGCCTTTCTATTCCCGATAGTGATTCGCTTGTGATTAACCGCCAAAAAATCAAAGCCACGCTTAAATGAATTATTCGGCGAATAAACGACATCATGAGCATTTAAATAATTGACAAGATTAAATGGCCAATTAATGGAGCAGTTATGACAAAATCTCTTCAGAGATTGTATCCGCGGCAATATTATTTTAATCCTTCATTATTCATTGATTGATATAACTCTTTCATACTTGGTTCGCACCACCTATTCTCTACATTACATTCATTTTTATCTCCTGCGCAGAGCTCCTCCGAAGCAGCAAATTTAGGCCAAATGGGGAAGAAATCTAAAAGATTTGGAACAGCTTCAACTCCCGCAGTGACAGGACAATCTACTTCTGATCCGGGACCAAGTAAAAAAAGGACTGATCTCAGACACTACCTGTCTTGGCCTCAGCAATACTAGCTGGCAAAGCATCTATAATCTAGTTGAAGCTGAACAGCCTGAAGTAGTATCAGTACAAGCTACAGCAGGTTCGAACCGAAAGTTCGAAGCTACCCTAAAGGATTTAGCTGATTCTTACTTACACCGAATAGCGGCTCGAGAGAAAATTCTTCCATACATAGATGTAGTAAGGTGGGCAGTTGAGGAAATCCTGGTTACAAACAGAACATTTTGCACAATCGACAGGAGAGTCTTCGGTTCGTTACAACCCAATGATTTGAGACAAATGTACCATTTGCCTGAACCACAGAAGAAGTATAACAAAGCATTTCTGGAGAAGTTAAGAGATGAAAATGAAACTGAATCAGCACCTATACAGGAATGGAGACAGAACCCCGCAAGACACAAGCATGAGTCCTCGGGTAAGTACTCTGTCGATTCATTATGTTCTCCTTATTTTTACAGCGGGGCGATGATGTGTAGGATTTGGGGGTTGCATGATTCCTCAAAATTCTCAATAGAGATGGTTCCTTTAATGGAAGCAGTAGTCAATAGCGAAATAATGGGATTATCTGATAAGTTAGCAATTGCTATTCTTGAGTTCAGAAATAAAACTTGCATTACTGATAGGTCTATTCCTCAATTTTATTATAGTGCCTACATCTTAGATACTCTTTGTTTTAACTCTAAATTTCCTATGCTGGGGTGGAGATGGACTCGACAAGACCCCATGCTGATTCATATCTATCACCAGAAGTTGTGGAAAGCCCATTATAATGACCACCTATATCAAGTTTATAATGGACTTATGCTGCCCATTTACTATGCAATTTTCGACAAGCCTGCTCCGAAGATTTCCTCGCAAGTAGAGATTGACTTGACCGCCTTAGGAAACTGGTTCGGAGAGGATAAAATTACATATATAAGAGTTTTTGGCAGCTTTGCCAGGCCTCATGTTCTTCCCTTGTATATACCCGACAAACTATTGGCTAGAGAAATAGCATATCAGATTACATCTGCAAGAGCGACCAAGACTCTGAGGAATTCAAAGAAGCAAGTTTGGCCTTCTTTTCCTCTAAGGTGTGGTGTTTAAACTCTGGATGACTATAATCATGCAAAGAAAGAAACAGAAAAGATAAATATATTGAATCTAGCCATTCTTCCTAACAGACGATTTGACCCAAGAAAAATTGTCTATAATGTACTTGAACAGGCAAAACTCACTAAGTTTGAACATAAAGAAGATGAGTTTGATGACCTATTTTCTTCGGCGGAGTCATTATTTCAGGTTTAAACACTAGCTAAAATGGGATATCATGACGACAGGTTAGTAGAATTCAACAAACTCAGAGAGCATATGTTGCAAACTCTGCCTCTAGATTTACTAGCTACTGCCCTGATGACACAATCAAGCGAGCCTGAACAGTGACTTACCGACAAACCTCCTACTACATCAGAAATTTTTGAAGAAGTCCAGAGGAAAGAGCAGGAGGAAGTACAGAGGAAAGAACATGAGGAAGCACGAAGGAAAGAGCAAGAGAAAATACATGAGGAAGAACAGAAAAAAGAGAAAGATAAGAGCAGCAAGGATATGAATGTCAATACCCAAATTGATTCGAAATTGCTCCAATAATGGCAGCAATTCGACTCCATCATAAGCAATCTGGAAAGCTCAAAAGATGCAGATACACAGGACATAGCGTCAAAAAAGGTTCCAAGTGAAGGAACCAGCGGCCTACCCCCTAGTACAGACTTAGAAATAATTCTGAAAGATCCTTCGGATCAAATCATTTTGCAGGTGGAGGATATACCTCCATTGGATGTCTTTTACAACCCAAAACACAGGGCCGTAGTAAAGCGACAGCGAAAAAGGAGAAGGATTGATCAACCTTCCCTGTTCCCCGAACAAACAGAGACAGCCAACGTAGTTTGGAAAGAGGAGTTCGATCCTTCCGATGACCTAACAAAGTTGTCCCAGTATGTCAGAGCCTATTCGGCGGCCACCATGGACAAGGCATCAGAAGTGAGTAATTTGCTAAAAGAAAAAGAGCAGGCAATCATTTTTATACAAACACAACTGTCGAAGGCACAACAAAAAGCTGAACAATTAGAATAGCAATTGTCAAGTCAGCAACAATTAAATAATCAATTGAATAAGCAGCTACTTGAAGAAAAACAGAGGGTAGATTCAAGCGCGATTCAAAGGTAGAAAGAATTATCGGAAGCGTTGGAAAAATTGAAGACGATGAATGAACTAATGGTGAAGACAAAAGATGAGCAAATTGCTCAATTATCACTTCAAATAGAGAAGTTCAAGAGCCTTCCGCAGCCTGTTGATTTCAGAACAAAAGCGCTACAAATTAATAAGGCACTGGTAACACAAATAAGACTATTGTGTCATAAAATTTCTCAAGTTGAGCCCCTTTGTGACATAACATCATCAATAATCGATAAATCAATCGATGCTAGATAGGACTTAGAGCAGGCCGATGAGACCTTAACAGATTTTCTTACTTGGCAGGACACCAGTGAGGGACAGGCAGCAAATTTGCCTAGAATCCTAGAATCACATAAAGAAATCCTATTCTTGGAATGGCAATCCCAATTGATGAAGGCAGAGAGAGAAGTTTCTAGATGCAAATTATCCACAAGTAATTTGATTGAATTAATTAACAATACTCTTTATTTATCTAATATGATTTCGCAATGTACACCATGTAAATTACTATCGGCTAAAACATTGGAGCAATCATGTTATTAGGAGCTAGAAAAGATTGGAAGGTTAATTACATGTATTCAAAGTTTAACTTGGGACACCTATTGGTTGTTCCTAGTAAAACCATACATCCAGAGAGCCGCCCTCAAGTGTCTAACAGATGCAATCGGGTGTATCATTCCTGATATACACGATGCCACATACTCGGCTCAGCTCCATTCTTGTCTTAGCCGCCCTCAAGAAGTGGAAACGATGCTAGCGATATGCCAACTCAGATCAAAGGGAAAACAGCCAGAGTGATGAATCATGCTGCCGACTACCAAATTGTTGTGGAGGAGATATTCAAGATCAAGTTATACCAATTAAATAGCATTTTATTTTTGTAGTTAGTTAGTTTAATTAAGTATTTATAGACCCTTTCATGCATTTAGAAAGGGTCCTCAGTTTTTGTATAATACTCAAACCTGAAGTTGCACTACTGTACTTCAGGTATATTTTTTTATAAAGACTGGGCCCATTATTCCAATTTTTGACAACACATCTTTTATGTGGATGGGCACGACTGCCTTTATTTAAAAGTATCTCTGAGTTGAAAGAAGGAATTCGAATTGCGATTGATGTTGGGAATGATTTGCAGCACATATGGTACTACTATCTATGTTATGAATTCATTCTTTTTATGTGAATTGTTATTTGATTACTCTTGCTATTATTGAATATATGCATGTGTTTCAACAACATTCTTTATATTTTCCACTATTGGATGTTTGCAGGATGCTTTTCTTTTAGTCATACATGTATCAGTAATATATAAAAGACAAGTGTAACAATGTTTTATTAATTACTTTGTTCAACTATTTGAACAAAACAATTATTATATGAATGAATGTTTATGTTTATCAAATAGAGTCATCTATATGCTTATTTATGAACAGAGATCATCAAACATTGCACTTAAGAATATAAATTTCCCGGGATAGAATAGTTAATTGTATTTTCGCTTCTTAGATTAAGTCATCCATCCATTATCACTTGTTAGAAAACCAGTCACTTATCCATCCCCTTTTTATTCATTATTGGGAAACTGGTCCCATTATCTCCAGTCGGAGCCACCATACCAAACGGAAAAGGAGTTGCATTAAGGTCCGGACCGGGTGGTTTTCCCCGATGTTGTTGCAACGATTTTCAAGGCATCAACAGATAGGAAAGCTATTTTCTATAGAGCTGAGAACAAGTATCTACTTGTTAAAGATGGAATCAAATGCTTTGTAAGATATCATAAGCTCAAGAATAATTATACTCTCATAAACTCAGGGCAGATGAAAAGAATGATAAATTCATGCAAATAATTCTTACTGATGGTTGTAAAGGAAAAGAAACCTGATAAAACCAATGTATTTGAGGGTTATAATGCTAAACAGAAAGTTGATTTAGAAAAGGTTGTTTCAGAGTATGATATCTTGTTTCAAGAACCTAAAGTTCTGCCACCCAAAAAGGAAATAGTACATGATATTATTTTGCAGCAAGATGCTCCATTGCCTAACATTGGAATGTACAGGTTGCCCACCTTAGAGAATGCTGAAATCAAGAAGCAGGTGCAGGAATTGCTCGAGAAAGGGTTCATCAGACCTACCACATCGCCATGTGGGTCACCAATTGTTTTGGTGAGAAAGAAAGATGGCTCGTGGAGAATGTGCATTGATTACCAAGCACTAAATAAGATAACAATCAAAAATCATTATCCCCTTCCTCACATAGATGATCTTTTAGATCAATTAAAAGAAGTTGTTTATTTCTCCAAGCTAGACTTGCACAGTGGATACCATCAGGTCAGAGTTGTAGAACAAGATGCATAGAAGACTGCTTTCGAAACAAAGCAAGGATTGTATGAGTGGTTGGATATGCCTTTTGGCTTAACTAATGCTCCTAATACTTTCATGAGATTAATGAATGATGTACTCAAACCTTTTCTTAATGATTTTGTTATTGTGTATCTGGATGACATTCTGATTTTTAGAAAAATGTGGGAAGAACACTTAATACATGTTAAGAAGACACTAGATGTTTTGAAAAGAGAAAAACTTCATGTTAAACTCTCAAAATGTGAATTTGGCAAAACATCTCTGAATTATTTGGGTCATATAGTAGGGGGTGGTGAAATTGAAGATAGATCCCTCTAAAGTGGCCAGTCATTGTAAACTAGCATAAAACCCCAAATCTGCTATAGAAGTTAGAAGCTTCTTAGGTGCAGCACAATATTGGAGGAAGTTCATTTCTAAACTTTTCCTTAATTGCAACTCCCTTACATGCCTTTAACAGGATTGAACAAGGTGTTTCAGTGGGGAGGCAAACAGCAGAAAGCCTTCGACACCTTGAAAAAAAAGATTAGTACAGCACCTGTACTAGCACTGCCTGATCTCCAAAGACCATTTGAAATCCAAACAGATGTCGGTTACTATGCCATGGAAACAGTGTTGACACAGCACGGTAAACCCATATGTTATCATTTTAAGACTTTTAATCCTGCAATAGTTAACTATCCTACATATGATAAAGAATTGTATGCATTAGTTTAGAGTGTGAAAAAGTGGAAACATTACTTAATGGGAAAAGAGACAGTAATACATACTGATCATCAACCACTTCAATATCTACACTCCCACACTAAGTTGCAACAATCAAGGCACTATAAATGGATGGGTTTTCTACAACAGTTTCATTTAGTCATCAGATATAAAAAGGGCATACACAATAAAGTTGCAAACATGTTATCTAGACCTATTATAAATGCATCCACTATACTTAAGCATAATTTTGTGCTACATGAAAGCTACATTAAACAATATGCTTAAGATATAGACTTTAAAGATGTATATGCAACTTTAAGTCAAGAAAAATGAGTATAAGAATTGGATTAGCATATAAGGGACCGACTCTTATACCATTGTGGGAAGTTATGCATTCCACAAACTGAGAGAGTAAAGATAATTAGAGAAGCACACACTTCTCTGATATCAGGTCACTTTGGAGTAAGTAAAACAGTTGCACAGCAGCAAAGATTTTGTTGTTGGCCAAAAATGAATAAGACAGATTCTAGATATGTAAGAGAGTGTACTATGTGTGCTAAAAGCAAGCCCAACAATAGAAAACTAGGCTTGTACACTCCATTACTAGTTCCTTCTCACCCTTGGGAAAGTGTTTCCATGGATTTTGTTGGAGGATTGCCTAAATCTAGGAAAGGTCATGATTATCTATATGTTGTTGTGGATAGGTTCAGCAAAATGTACATTTTGATACCTTGTAATAAACATATTACAGCTAAACAAACTACAAAACTATTTTTTGAACATGTATGGCTTCATTTTGGATTACCCACTTCCATTGTATCTGATCGAGACACCTGATTTGTGGGGAAGTTTTGTTCAAGTGTATGGGAACTGATGGACACCAAACTGAAGACAAGTACAGCTTTTCATCCACAAACTGATGGCCAGACAGAAGTAGTCAACAGGACAGTGATCCAGTTTCTTAGAGGATATTGCAGCAAACATCCTAAGCTTTGGGATGAACATTTGTGTTATGTGCAGCATGCTTACAACAGAGCAAAACATTTTTCTACACAGAGATCTCCTTTTGAGACCTGTTATGGTTTCACCCCAAGGTCTCCTTTGGATTTTGTCTTTGGTAAAGATACCATAGTTGATGGACACAATGATGTGGACAGGGCAACTAGGTTCATTGAACAGATCCAAGAGATCCACCAGGCAGTACAGGGACAGCTGGAAAGGAGCCAAGCCAAATACAAGGCAAGGCACGACAAGCATTGAATGGAGCATAGTTTTCAAGTTGGTGACAAAGTCTAGCAATATATCAGCAAGGACAGGATGCAAGGTGAAGGTAAAAAGCTAAATCCTATCAGGTATGGAGCCTTCAAGATACTTGAGAAGATTGGTGAAAATGCTTTTCACCTTGTGTTTATTCAATTTAGTGTGTCCTAAATTGCTACATAAGTTATCAATCCAGGAGTCGTAAACTGATGAAGTGTAGTGCACTGTATGTGCAAGACAACCTCTTTCTTACTTTATTGTTTTCAGTTTTTATCTTGTTTTGTGGTTTTGTTCTTGTTGGTCTCCTAAATTTTTTAATGCAAATGGAAATCCTAGTCTAAGGTTTCAAGAATACTTTTAAAGATCAAGTATGGATGTAGAATTGAAGACAAGGTTTATGCCTCTTATGGTAATTTCAAAACTTAGCACTTCAAAGATCTCAAAACATGCTATCTATGAGATCAGAACTTGAACAAAAGTGTAAACATGCAGCTACATAAATCAAGCAAAATATGAAGTACTAAAAATGGGGTTACTATCTCTGTTGTCCATCTAATTACAGAATTAAAATCTAATAAACTACTGCACTCAAAATCAAAAAGTAAAGAAGCTGGAAATTAGTCATTGATTTCACCCATAATCACAATATTTCGTCAATTAACTTCTAAAACGGGGTTAAGCTAAAGACACAAGAAATATCATCATATGGCATGAAAGAATGACATTTAAACTATCTACTTGTAGACTAATGAAAGCAAAAACAATTACTTCACCTACAATCACAATAGCTCGCCAATTAAATCCTAAAACGGGATTAAGCTAAAGGCACCAGAGATATCATCATGTAGCATGAAGAACTAATATCTAAACTATCTACTTGTAGGGTAATGAAAGCAAAATCAAATTACTTCACCTATAATCACAATAGCTCACCAATTAACTTCTAAAACGGGGTTAAGCTAAAGGCACCAGAGATATCATCATATAACATGAAGAACTGATATCTAAATTATCTAAAAGCAGTAAACAAATCTCACTAAAATCAAAGCATAATAACTAGAATTAAAAGCTAAAGTTCAGCAGAGGAAGCAAGTCTCAGATCACCACTTGATGCAAAAACTACATTAAAAAGCTCGAGCATAACCTATCCTGAAATGCACTGATCAGTGTTAGTGGAAAATATAACAATGTTGCAAAAACATGTACAGGAGTAAAATGATTAATACCATAAATAAAATATGAGAAATGTACAGCTCAAATAAGAGGAAATATGCAGGAAAACTATACAAAACGAAAGAAGAACCTCAGCCATGTAGGGGCCCTCTACACAGCCTTGGATTAACACGTTGTCACTTCAAACCATGCTTTAAACAGTCATATGAAAAACAGAGTTTTTGGTATTATGGAACAGAGGATATGTCTCTCGGTTACAATAGCAAAATAATGCTAAAACAACAGTATCAAGACTAACTACTTGCGTTACAAACGTTTATATTTATAGAGGAAATAGATAACTGTCTTTTGGAGAAAATTCTTCAGCAATGGACACGTGAACAGGTCAAAATCCGAAAGTTTAGCCTCTCGGTTGCCATGAACAACAAATCTATGCAAAGTGGATGTTGTATTGCATTATGGAGATGGTCTGTAGGTGGAAAAAATGGATCCATGAATTCAGGAATAGTTTCAGACTTTTTCACGTGCTGGAACAAAGTCCTAGTTGACGTAGGACTCTCTGTTGACCATCCTTTGACCGATGCCTTTCTTCACGAATTCATCTAAGCAGATAGGACCTCGTCCATGTGTGGATCATTTCTGAGCTACCCATGTGTCTCGTTTCTCCTGCCGACACCTGTAACCTACAAAACAATGGAAACAGTTGCGGAATTGCGAATTAGCTGTGAAAAGTGGCTACATTCCGTAGCTGATGAACAAATCCTAAATCAAATAGCACACATAAGGATATAGTTTGAAAATCACTCAAATGCACTCCTGAAATCAATATGTAACAACTTTTGATAGCTTATGAGGCACTGATGTGGGAAAATAGAAGAGAAAAGGTTTAGGAAAATATGTAGAAGAGAGGTAGTTCTGGGGCTCAACATCTTGATCTACCAGCTTACATGCACATCTACTCAGTCGTAAATGCAGATTGGTTGAGATTGTTTGAACCATCTCTAATTGAGGATCCCGAAGAGTAGAGTCAATTGCCTTCTATTGATGACCTGCTACCTGAATATCTTAATGAATTGCAGGAAGACATAGTTCTGGATAGGAAGGTGAGGATGACGTGCAAAGGAGATGTTGAGTACCTCAGAGTAGGGCTCAAGGGTTCAAAGTCGAGTAGTGCAAAGTGGATAGAGATTGGAAAAGTGAGACAATTGTACCCTCACTTAGTCGATGCTTAAAAACCAAATTTTGGTGGTCCAAAAGCTTTTTGAGTGGGAAAGTCGTGATCCGAATTAGATCCATGAAGATTATCAAAGTGCCATGACTGTATTAAGATAGGATAGACTTCGAATTTATGAACATAGAGTGATCAGGAAGACCTCTAGACAGTGGTAGATTGCAGCCAGTAAGGAGCAACGAGGACCTCAGTCAAAGCGCACTGACCAAGGCCCATGGAGTCCGCGCAGGAGGAAAAACTGGCACTTGGGAAGCCCGGATTAGGAAACAAAGCCCATTTCTAATGCACGATTAGCAGGGCAAAAACCCTCAAGAAGGAAAAAGTCCCAAAGTGCTCGGTCACATGGAAGCTGAGAAACCATGGGGAAAGCGCTAAGGCAATAGGCGGGTCCCGCGCTCCAAAATTGGCGGTATATCGGGGGAACCCTTGGGCGGTAAGCGGATTTGGAGAAAAACAAGTGATTCCATTCAGCGCCCGATGCATGGCAGGTGGATGAGAGAGAAAACCACCACTCATCGCATGCTAACAGTCGAGCGAGTCAACTACGCGAAATGAGCGAATGTCATAGGATCTGGGGGCTCTAGATCTTATGGCGGAGATTGTGCCCGATGGAGGAACTGGATTTGACAGGGGATTAAGCCACAACATAAAGGAGTTTGAAGTCCGATTTGACACTGAGATGACGGGTGAGTCATACCACAACGTAACTGGAAAACCGAACCGAGGAGGAAGAGTTGGCGTAGTTTGCGAGAGGAAAAGTGGCCACTCCCTGTGAGCCGTTGACGATGACACAGAGACAAGGAACTCCAAGCGAGCAGCAACAGGGGATCCGATGGGGGTGGAAGAGGAAGTGAATATTCAAAGACAGATTGGCTTTAATGCCATGAACAGACAGAAAACATAGGACACCAAGAGGAGAAGAGAACGAAGACAGAGAAAAGAAGAGATAGTAAAGCAAGAAGAAGAAAGACAGAAGGTCGAGCTGTCCTGCAGCATAAGGCAGCATCAAGCAGACAGAAAGGTTGAGAGGTTCAAGCAATCCCTGAGAGGATCTATTAGGAATTGAGTACCACATTGGGCTCCTCCCATTAAAGACCAAAGAGGTCAAGATCTGGTAAGGAAAAGAGTCTGTTCAGTCTAAGTGGCTTGGGGAATCCAAGAACCACCCTATCAAACATTATCTATTTCAGGAGACTCAAATTTAGCTCCTCATTGTAAAAACTCTGCTTTAAAGACACAATAAAAGACTGCCACCACTGAAAGCTGGACCGGAGACGTAGCCCTGGAGGATAGGGTGAACTCCTTATTAAATCTGTTGTGTTCTTGTATTTTCTTACTATGTTTCTCTTACTGTTTTCCATTTTCCAGTGTCTGTGTATTTTGCAATCTGATCGATCCGTTGCCTAAAATAACATAGACACACACTAGCACATGAGTCTGTAATACCTTCATTCAATAATTATTTAACAGAGACCATTCAAGAGTGATTTTCAAATCATAAGAGGAGCCTTACAACCTTTGCCTTGATGCTGTGAGGTCCCTCCCAAATGCCTTCAATATCCTCCTTAGATAATAAGCTCTTCAATCTCAAACTAACAGCATAAGTTTGTATTCTCTGAATTCTGGCCTCCTTCATCCCTCAACCCTCTAGTCCTTTTATAGATCAAAGAGGGGGAAGTTTCATATCCCTAAGAAGAGGATGAACCTTCTTTAATGAAGTATTAGGTTACCATGAGAAAAGGGATGGAGATGCATCCTATGAGGGTTATAGTTTGAATAATCATAACCTGGAAGCATTCAGTTGGGAAATATTCAACCAACTATGTTTCTAGTATGTACTTTTTATTTTTACTTTCTATAATTCACCTGCATGGGTTTATAGTTATAGAAAATGCATCTTTGCACTGTTCTCAGAGTCAATTTCAGTGCATGTGTGGGAAACGCTAGAGAAATCGGCGTAGGTGGAACTTAACAAGGTGTGAGAGCTATTTGACCCAAATTTCTCATGTACTTTAACATACTTTGAGTTGTTTGACTTCTAAGGGAGTTGGTTTCAACATGTTCACGGATGGTAAAAATATCCATAAACTAATCAAGTGTCATTGCGAAAAATTGATGTGTAACAGATTGCCCCCCAATGTGTGAAGTCTGCAAAAATAAGTTTTAAAAGATTGAAACGCTTTATCATTCCAAGGATCAAATCAGAGGCAATGGTCATAAACTTGCAAGGAAAATTCAAGGGAACATAATGCAAAATATATATCAAAAATCATCTTTGAGGTAGGAATTCCCATACTCAAAGTAAAGGGAACTCAATGAAAAAGCATGGAAAGAAATAAGATCATATAGATGGTAGAAACATCATGGACACAACCATCTGTCTACGTAATCATGAATATAAAATCTCATCGCAACCTGGACTGATGAAACTAGATCTAGGGTATTGATCTCCATCTCTCAATCCACAATACGATTCTAACCATGCGAGTGAATGTCTCAAAGTCAAACATGGAAAAAACCACTTGATTATCGGTCATTGATGTGAATCATTAACAAGTGTGAGAGAGACCACTAATAATGACAATGGTTCTCAAGGTACTCCTAGTACAATCTATGAAGTGTGAATATGTGATCTGAAGTCAAACAATCATAGAATCATTCGACCAAAGGCCAATGATGAGAACCTATTGTCGAAAGCGAAAAACTTTCCATTAAGGCATGTGGGCTTCAAGGTACTTGTTGAGCTAATTTATGTGACTAAATTAACGCAAGTATTATTATCAATCCGGGTTTGTGAAACTTGGAGGCAAATCCACTATTTGTGAAGATCAAGTATAACTACACTTTGAAAGATAAATGACAAAAGAAACTAAGGAAATATATATATAAAACTCTTAATTCAATCAGCTTAAAAGAGGAAACATTGAAAGAGTTCTTGACTCAAGAGATCTGCTCTCACCTCAATTATGACTTTAATGAATTAGAGATTATAATAAAAAACTCAAGATGCATAAATCATACATGAAAAAGAGCTCTTAACTTAAGAGACATTCAAAGTTTTTCATAATAACTCATTCATCTCAAGATAGAAATCTAAATGGAAACAAACTGTTTGCATGTAAATAAAAGACTAAATCTAATTCACCATTTCATAGAGAGAATGCCCAACTTGAGCACTTGCTTGCCAACTCAATTAGATGATGAATAAACCATTAACAAGTGAAATCAATAACCATGATGCAATCTGAAATAAGACTTTGAAAAACTAAAGCTATCATCAACCAGATTTGCAATGAAATAAAACTAGTCTAAATTGGAAGTGTACTTAGCTTGGTGTGGGGGCCCTCCACCCTTGCCTTTCACACTTATGAAGATGATATCAGAAGCTTTATATCAGTCAAACATCCATGTATTGATCAGCAAAATAAAAGTAACACAAGTCTCCAACTTAAGTCTTCACACCAAAAATATTACAGCATAAAAGTATCAAATGTCAAGTGTGTTGAGCCATCAAAATGTGGCTCTTAAATAATGAGTTTATGAAACCAACTGATCTGAAATCACTCTAACAAACATAGCTATCATAATCCACCTATCCAAGTCGAATCCAACTCCCTCGTCCCAAGAAATATGACTAAAATCAGGGAATCCTAAAACAGCCCTATTTAAATGGGATTTCTGGATGACTAGTCATGATTGACTAGCTCCAAAAAGGC